>JAOVVI020007072.1:0-15127 GCA_028571085.2 Nepenthes alata | reverse complement strand
TTATTTAAAAAAAAAAAGAAAGAGTCAACTCATCCCAATAACTTAAAATATTATTATGAAAGTTATTTAAAAATCTATCCTCTTATTGAGATCCCACTACTGCTATAAAAAAAGGCTTGCAGTGGAAGTATAAAGCACGTAACCTTTTAAAAAAAGGATATAACTATTTTTTTACCTGAAAAAAATTATCTTTTTTTTCTTTTGGTAAGTTAATAAAAAAAAAAAATTTCCATTTTTGGGTCTCTTTTCTATTTAAAAAATTAATTCCGTTCCTCTTAATTATTATCATCTGAATAGTATTAAATAACTTAAATTTTTTTTAAAAAAAATAATATAATTATTTAATTAATATTGAACAGTTTAGTTAAGAAGGATTGAATCAACACCCCTTTCAAAAGAGTAAGATTCATAAATTTAAAAGTTATTAGCAAAATAACTTGTATGATTACATTAGATATTGTTCTAAAACTAATATTTTTTTAATAAAAACTATAATAATAAAATTGAATATATTTCAAATAGGCGACATCCAACAGATAAACTACTGGAATAAAATAAATGGTCAAAACTAAAAATAAACCTAACCATAATAATTAATTAAAAATAGGGGGTCATAATTCAAAATTTTTAGTTGTTTATCTCCCATGATAAAGAAGAATATTGAGTCCCATCTATTAAAGGAGGGTCGAGAATACAAGCATCAATATAATCATAATTTCAGATGTATGATGTTATATATAAAATTCAATATAACTCAAAATTGACACAAAATTACGTATGATCAAGAAATATGTCAATTATAAAAATGACCTTAACAATCATAATTTCAGATGTATGATATTATATATAAAAATCATGTACCCAGTAAGTTTAGGAATACATGCAGCATCATGAATCGCAACTAGCGAGTACAAGTCCAGGCGTAATATTAATTTTACTGATACTAACTGTGATAACTCATTCATATTTATCCGAGAGAAAACACGTAATATAAAAGAAAAAGGTATGCTTGGAAAGAAATAAATTCAAATAGAAAACGCCATTTTTAGCCGATCACAGACTGCGAGAAGCACTATCATTCGCCTTTTTCCTTTATCAGTCACTACCTCAACTGAGCTTGCATCCATTCTCTGCAGGTCCGTGCCACCACGAGGTGCTTCACCACTTACAGCCCCTTTATTTCGCAATCTAACAAGGCAGATTTGCCTTTATCATTGTCCAGTAGATTTTTAATGTGCTTCTTCCCACTTTGGTTCCCATCCCTAAAGTTAAGCACTGAAACACCAATGAAATATTGTTACAGAAAACCTTAAGAAATCGATAGGGTATTAAATTTTCTTTGGCTATGATTGAGTTGAATCAAGCAGGTACTATTAATCTCTACGGTTTGTATCAAATAATAAGTTTCTAACAACAATACAAATTAAGCTAAAACACATAAAAAGTTATTATTAGGATGTTGTTTGATAATAAGATGTTTGTTCTACCGCCAATTTAGTCTTATTTGAGCTCGAATTTGAGCCTGTTACATTGATAGATGAATAAAATATTACATCATTATAAACTTTTTTAATAAAAAATTAAAGACTGTCCCTATTATCAATCTAAAAAATAGCTTCTTACGATGCTTCAGTAGAATAATACGATCTATCAAAGATCAAGATTGTGGAGCATAAGAAAAAAGTACAAGAAATAATGGAGGACTTGAGGCTGTTTTTGTGTCGCTCTCCAAAACAGTGGGCTTGCATTACTTACATGTTTGCACAATTGAGGTAACCTCAATAATAGTTGTTGGCCAAGTGGGTTACAACTGAGCATTTTAGTAGCTATTGGCTAAGTGATATAGTATTTTGGAAGCATGACATAGCTTATTTTATGAAGCGAGATAGTGGGCACATATCCAACCCACTTTTGTATATGATCGAGTTTTAGATACTTAGGTATTTTACACGTAGGCACGGTTGCATTAAAACACCTATATGTATGTATAAAATCGATATATATATCATGATTCATTTAATTGATGATAATTATTTTCAAAAATATTATTATATATGATAGTTTATTTAGAACAAAAGAAAGATTTATGTGTAAATAATAAATGGGTCGCTCATATAATAAATTTTAAAAATCTTTTCTCTTCCAACAAACTAGTTGGGTCTTTTCATAAGTAAAAGAATACATCATCCTATGAAAAGTTAGGTTTGCTTATTTTATCTCACCAAGTAAATAAATAAAATACACTTTTTTACTTAAAGCCATTTAAATTAAACTTTACATCAATAATATTTAAAATAAACTCAAAAATTAGATACAATTGTTAATATGGCCTGAATATAAGGCCAGAGTAAATAATTTGTCCAACTATATGATGAATTCAAAGATTAATGACCCTAAAACTTTAGGTATATTTCGGGAATAGGATTTCCGAAGAAGAACTTCATCTTCAACATTTTTTTAACAGATGAAAGCTTAATTTGACCTCAGTTTTCATGGTATTTTAAGCCTTTACATCATAGGCAGTTCCTTAAACGATTTAAACGTGAGTTTTCTTAATTGTTAAAATCTCAATCTCGTTTTTATAAGTAAACTCAAATAAATTAATAAAATTATTATGTACATGACTACTTATAGTACTGTAGAGATAGAGAGGGATGAAAGAAAAAATAGCTTAACCAAATAATATGGAACACACAAAATCCAACATTAAAATTTTTTTATAGAAACACTCAATAAAATAACTTAATTAATAAATCAACATTTCTATTACAATTGACTTATAAAATGATTATATAGTTTATGCATGTCTTGTTGACATTTTGTAAAAAAGTTAGTTCTTTACAGCTATTGATTAGTGCATCTCTTGTGATGCACTTATCGAATTACTGTGTAACTTGTGTACTTTTCATATTTCTCGTGCACAAACACTTTATGGTTCACGCCTCTTACCGCGGTACCACTTGGGCAAGTCCTTTATGGCTCACATCTCTCATGTGGTCCTCTTGAAAATGAGTGTTATGTAGCAACACAATGAAGTTTCCTGAAAGGAGAAAACACCAAATGGGGAACAAAAAAAATAAAAATAAAAATCAAACCAGAAAGACCAGATGAAGATGCCTCCACTTTGATTTTAACTGCGGCCACTCGATCCCTCCATCTTATTTTACGTGGGGGATTTCTAGTAATACAACTCCTAATGAAATGAATAGTTGAAAGGAAAAGCTCTTAGTTTATTCATATTATTTGGTTTGAGAGAAGTTCAGATTTTTTTCATAAAAAATATAGACGAGATTTTTCTAATTTTGTTGAAGTTTGTTTATAAGTCATTTCGTATTGAATAATAATTTTAATTTTAATTTTAAAAAAAATTATAAAAATATGTTTAAAAGAAGCTATATGTTGTAAAATTTTCTTAAAAGAGAAATACCTTTTGTCGTTCCTTTCATCAAAGTTTTTTAATTATACATATGTACATGAAATTTATAATATTCAAAATATCATTTATAAAATAAGATTTAATTTATGTATATCACCTTAATTTAATGTTCTAGTTTTATGTTAAACTAAATTTGATAAAATTGAGGAAAAAAGTATATTACTGATAAATATTGTACTAAATTTTGTAAGTTTTATAAATTTAAGTTAAATATCGAAATAAATGAGAAATAAAAATAAAATGATAAATTGTGTGTGGAATGGATTGTAATATTCATTTTTAAAAATATGGGTACAATAAATGCTTCATTTTAATAATAATTTATCAAATAGGGTTTTCTTTTTCGGTAATTTAAATCGAATAGGGTTAGTTTGTAATTCACATGGCACCACTTTTTTAAATTTATTATTTTCTTATATTTGTATATAACAATATTTTTATTATTTTATATATTATTTTTTATTATTTTATCATATAAAAATATAATAATTTTATAATCATGTTTTACACTTGTAGGAGAAATCCCAGTCCCATTTTGTTATTTTTTTTATGTATTATATTTATGTATTGATCAATATTTATTTTTACATATTATAGAACTTGAATATTTTCTTATAATCAATACATTAATACATTGCATTTTGATTATTATATCAGTTTAATAAATTGATAAATATTTATGGTTTGGCATGATAATAATATAAATTTTCTAAAACAACTAAATTTTAAACATAGTAAAAAATATAAAAAATAAAGAGTGTTAGAGTCTTTTTTATGATTGGCATATTCCGTGACCATATTTGATCATATGTTGATATTGAGTTGTGTTCATCGAAGTGCTGCATCAATTTATTACTTATGGTTGCCATTCTTGGGTTCCAGGAGTATCGCATTTGCTGTTGGCCTAATCTATGCTCGAGCCTAAAATCCAGTAGACCCTTGCCTGCCGTGTGCTTTTCATCCGCTTGAGTCTCGATTCCAATGGACTCGCGCCTGTTGTACGCTTCCCGTGTACTCGAGATCAAATGTCGGTAACCATCCGCTCGAACCTCGCCGTTCTTTCGCTCGAGCCTCGATAGGGTTTTCTCTTAAAACCCTAACTGCACTCGAGTGCCGCGGCAACGGTCTTTTATTTTAAACGTATTTTTTGAACTTTCTATAAATTTTCTTATCTTTTCAATTTCCCTAACTTTGGCTAAAGCATTTTGGAGAGCCCTCTTTGAGAAATATTCATATTTTACTTTATTAATCTTACTTTGATTGAGAAAATCAAAATTACATCATTGTGTTTTATGTGCAAACGGATTTTTTCACCATTTTCTCTTGACCGATCCATCACTTCTACCCTTCTACCTTCGTTGGTGATGTTGGTACTGTGAAGAATGAGTTCCGGTGGTATTTGCTATTTCAAGCGGTTTGAGAGAGAAGATTGACGTGAAAATTAGAAGGTATCCGATTTTATTGCCACAGACAAATCGAAGGAAGTCCTTGATTGGGATCATAAGACGGGAGTAAGTCAGCTACGTTAGCGTATTTATATCATCCGTTTTGTAAGTTAATTTTTATAGTTGATATCTTCTCTGGCCGTTGAAATCTAAAGAATTTTTCTTGATTACCGTGGGTATCAAATTTTTTTTCGTTACCAAAAAATTATCTCTTTTGATTATAACATATTGTCTTATACTTTTTGTGCATATGATTGTTCTTGATATCTAGATATAAATATTCATTATATGTATTGAATATTTAATTTTGTATTACTTTCACTAATATTGCATGGGGTCAAAATTTTATTGTGTAATTTGGGATGAAATATCCTTTTCTAAGAGGTTATAAATGGAACGTGGGCGAGGTGTGAGAGAGGTGCAAGTCATGAAAAAGCAGAGATCAATATTTATAGACAAAATTATATAGAACTCGTGAAATACTAGCCCCCCTTGCCTGTCTCGGGTGGTAGTCATTTTACTCTTCTTGCATCTTTTTCATCAAAATCGACGATGACGGTGGTATCTCATACCAAAAAACATACATCCACTTAAACATCCTAACAAAAATTTAGGGACCTAAAAGATCTAAATCTCCTGGAATGGTCACTAAATGATCAAATTGTTGTTTGGAATGTTAGAAGGCTTACCCATCATAACAAATTGAGCAGTGTTTGTAATTCATCTCCTTCTCTTAGTTCCATAATCGTGCTCACCTCAAAATGTGTGCTCATGAAGGTTCTTTTAATCTATCTCTTGTGCCATCAAGAGAGGAAGGACATAGTCTATAAATTAAAATTATTCTACTAGAGGTCATATCTTGGTGGGCTAGAACCCTTCCTCTGTTAACCGCATTATTTTTGATACTTATGAATAGGATATCTATTGTAAGGTCACAAAGTATACTTCTACTAAAGTATTTTATTATCATTTGTCTATGGCTCTTACTTGGATATTACTACATGAAGCCTAAGGGGCAAGTTGTGCTCGCTCCACTCCTTTGTTATGTTGTGGGCTATTTTGAGATATTTTGATAATGTCAACATTGAATCTGAGACTTTGAGGGTATTTTAGTGCTTAGTTTTGTTTATTAATTTAACTAGTACTTGAGCTAGTGTGGCCTTTTGGACCTTAACTTGGATAGTTGTTTCTTTATGTGGTGCAATAGAAGAGTCTATCCTTCCCACATATATAAGAAGCTTGAGAGAGTCATGACTTGGCTCTATGCTCGTCCTTCCTATGTGGCCTCTTCTAGCAACGGCAATATTTCATATCACTTACCCTATCTTCTTTTGCTTGGCATCCCTAGTTGCATGAAGGGTGGTTCCTTTACATTCAATAACTTTCTTATGACCCACCCTAAGTTTAAAGATCTTCTCCATGGATTTGGTCTCCTATGTCTTGCTTTCCTATGTTCATTGTTACCTCTAAATTGAACGCCACTAAGATTGTCTTGAAGACACTCAATCGGGAAGTGGGAGACCGCACCCTTGCTGTCCATAGGACTCTTGCTGATTTAGAAGTTGCCCAATCGTCCCTCCATCTTGACACTGTTCAAGAACACCTCATTTGTGTTGACAATTGACTAGAGTTTATCTTAATGCTTGCTTTTGGAAGGTGACTTGATTAGACAGAATGGTAAGATTAAGTGGCTATTAAAAAGTGATCATTGCTCAAAATGTTTCTTCTATCCGCTCAAATTCTCAAAGAATAAAAGCTACATTTGAACTCCCTCCAAACAGAAGGAACCCATATCTCAACCATTAAGGAGACTCATGAGATTGTTTTCTCTTATTTTCAAATTCTATTGGGTAATGTGTCAATTAATTACCATATGAATATGGAAGACCTTAGGCCATTTATCTCTAAAACAGTACCTGCATAAAACAGTCCATGCCTCACTATTTCCATCATTGATTTCCATTCCATCAGCTAAGGAAATCCATGACATCGTTTTTAGCTTTGGTGACTACAAAGCTCCTGGTCTAGATGGTGTCTTTGCTAGGTTCTTGAAGTCTTCTTGGGATTCCATTGGCACTCTTATGCCCATGCTATTATGGACTTCTTTCAACATGGTAAGCAACTTAAATAGATCAATGTAATGTTATTCTCACTTATCACTAAAGTGGCACTGTGATGTCCCACATCGGATGAGGAGAAAAAAAAAGCGTGCCTTATAATGACGTGGATACCTCTTCCTTGTGCACACGTTTTGGGAGCGGTGGAGACCGTCAGTTAGGAACAAAAATATGTGCCTATGTGACAAAGCGGACGATATTCACAAGCAGGTGCCCGGGGATGTTACAGACACCCTTTAGTAACGTTTGTGATTTTCATCCGATCTCTTAATGCAACATTTTGTACAAAGCAATTTTAAGATCCATGCTAGAATGCTTAAAGAGGTCATGCCATAGCTTGTGGAAGACTCCCAGACTACCTTTATCAAAAGGAGGCATAGTAGTGGTAATATTATTATTTTCCAAGAGCTTCTTCACAAATATCACCTTAACTAGGAGCCTTCTCATTGTACTTTTAAAGTCGATCTTATGTAGACCTTTGACTCTATTATATTTGATTTCCATCCATTTTGTAAATTGGAGTGAGTGATGTGTCCTAATCCTATCCTTATGTATCTCTATTAATCATGAGGTTGTAGATTTTTTAAGGGTTGTAAGGGATTTTGTCAAAGGTGTCCTATCTCTCCTTACATCTTTGTTTTTTTATATGGAAGCCTTTAATGACATTATTATCCACCATACCAGTCAAAATTCCTCGTTCAAATATCACTAAGAATGTAATAAAATTAAGACGATTACATTTGCTTTTGCTATTGACCTTCTCCTCTTCTCGTGCTTTGATTGTCCTTTAGTGACTACCCTGTTGCATTGCCTTCATACCTTCTCAGCTTTCTTTAGCTTTTGCCTAATGAGTTAAAGAGTGAATTCTTATTGTGTTCAAATATCCTTGCTAATGCAGATCACATTAGCTCTATAATCAATTTCAAGAGAGATAGCCTTCCAATTTGTTACCTTTGTGCTTTGCTAATTTTATCCAAACTGTCTCATATGGATTGTCGTGCTCATTGATCGAGTCTCTTCTCATATAAGTTCCTAGAGGAATAGATTGCTTTCTTTTGTGGGATAGAGTTCAACTCATCAAATCTACTTTTTCTAACTTGCATGTGTATTGAGTTTCTATTTTCATCCTTCCTATGTCATCCTTCAAAAAATTAATGGAATGCTTAGAAGTTTCCTTTAGCATTGGGGTGAGTCTTTATAAATTTTTGACCAAAGTAGCTGGACCGATATTTGTCAATCCAAGGAAGAGGATGCTCTTGGCCTCAAGAACACGTATGCTTAGAATAAGGCCCTATTAGCTAGACAACTTTGGTTATCATTAATGCCAACTCTTATTCTATTTGAATGGATTGGATTCGCCATAACCATATTCGGAATCGTTGTAATTGGATTATTAAAATTTCACACTTGATTCCTTGGATTTTAAAGGAAAATTTTAATCTTAAACAAATTTTGGGACCTTTCATTTGATTTATTATTGGGAATAGAAAATCCACTCTTATTTGGTTTGACAACTCGCACCTCAAGGGACCACTTAACCTTCCTTTTTTTTATCTGTATCATTTTGGGCTCAGGTCTCTCCTGGTTATTGAAAGTTTGTGTTCGTATCTTCCATGGGTAATGGTATTGGCCCATTATCTCCCGTATAGCTATCCAATCATTTATTCGTGGATAGCTCGATTACTTGCCTAATTATCATCGTAATGACTCTTTTACTTGAACCTTGGAACCTCATGAAGCCTTCTTAGTCAAATTAATTTGGCACATTTTTCAATTGGCTTTGTTTGGGAAAAAGAGTTATTCCCTCTCATGCCTTCTGCCCTTTTGTTGGGGGTCGGCCGATAAGAGTTTGACTGAGAGGAAAGAACATTTATGATGATAATGATGAACGATAATTATAAGAGGAAATGCAAAAATGAGACACACGCAATTTATATGAAAACTCTCTTTGAAATAAGAGAAAAAAATCACAAAACACTTAGTTCATAAATTTTATTATGTAAAGTTTTGATTACAGAAACTCAACGAATAGAATATAATAGGAAGCACAACTCATTGTATTATTCTACTATATCCCAAAGTAGTAGCGATATCAATATATAAAGATGAATATCCTCGCCAGCACATCTACTTTATAAGTCGATCACCTACTCTACAAGTTGGTCACCTATCTTGACTTTATAGGTGATTGGTTACACCTACTTATTTATTTTCCTATGCATTGTGTTCGTGCGCTTTTTCATTTTATATCTTTGAGACCGGCAGTTAGTCATCCTTTATAAACAGTTTGGTTACCTTTGAGCCATTTGTTTGGCTAGCCTAGGATTTGCCACGAGGTTATCCTTCCATTACTTGTTGCCCGCGCACCCATATGAGTTTTTAGCCAAACTTATGATTAGTTTGTCAACTCGATATATGCCCACCCGAGAGTGACTCATATCCCAACAAACGTTTTCTCATGACCGTGTGGGGATGACATCCATCATTTCGGCAATACTGTGACAAACTTAAAGTTTTCGCTTCATCAATACCTTCATTATCATATTCGACCAATTCGCTTTAGTCCTAACCTTATCAAGTGCCAACAACATCAAGTCAACAATATCTCACACCTAATGAAATTAAATATCAATATGCTTCGATTTGGAGTGGAATGAGGAATTTCTGTAGAAGTGAATTATATTTTGATTATCATAAAGTAGCACATACCTTTCATGCTTGAAACCAATCTCTCGGATAAACTTTTTCATCCATAATATTTTCCTTAATGGCCTCTATTATAACAATAAATTTTGTCTCTGTGGTAGAGAGAGCTACATATTTTTATAATTTTGATTGTCAAGAAATATCCCATCCCATAAATTTGACCATATACATTGAGGTAGACTTTCAGAAATCAACATCCCCAACCATATAGCATATGTATATTCGACCAAGTGTGATTTGTCATCTCTAAAATACAAGCACAGCTTAGATGTTCCTCAAAGATATCTTAGTATCCACTTTACTACAGACCAATACTCTCTTCCAAGGTTTTACAGAAAACGGCTGACTGTACCGACGGTATGAGTAATATTTGATATTGTACATACTATAGCATACATCAGGCTACCAATGACTAAGGAGTAGAGTACACCTCTCATATTTGTCTTTTCAGCATCAGAGGAAGGATATTGCCAGTTGCTCAGCTTAAAGTGTCCAGCCAAAGGATGCTCACCTCTTTCGACTTCTCCATGTTGAAACGCTAGATTGCCTTCTTAATGCAACCCTCCTAAGGCAGCCACAATTTTCTTCCCTTATAGTCATGAAATATTCTAATACCCAAAATCTATTTCGTTGGCCCCAAGTCTTTCATGGCAAACACCTTCCTGAGTTGCTACTTCAACTCCTTGATCCTGGAGGTATCTCGACTGATAATCAACATGTTGTCTACATATAGTAGAAAAATAATGAAGTTATCTTCGGAGAACCTCTGCACCAAAATGCAATGGTCCAAAATAGTCTTCCAATAGCCTTGACCAATCATGACAAACTTAAACTTTTTATACCACTGTCTAGGGGCCTATGTCAGCTCATACAAACTCTTCCTCAAACAACACACGAATCATTTCTTCCCCTTAACTCTAAATCCTTTCGGTTGTTCTATATAAATTTTCCCTTCAAGTTCATCATAGAGGAATACCGTCTGGACATCCAACTATTCCATTTCTAGATCAAGAACAATGGCCAATCTAAGCGCCTCTCAAATTGAAGGCCTCTTTACAATCGGAGCAAAGATTTTATTAAAATTAATACCCTTCTTATAATTGAAACCTTTTACAACCAGTCTTACCTTGTACCTCAATTGTGAACTGAGCTCATTAGTCTTTAGTTTGAAGACCTACTTGTTCCTTAGCGCTTGCTTCCCCTTTGACAACTCTGTCAGCTCCAAAGTATGATTCCTATATAGTGAACTCATCTCATCTTACATGACATCTATCCACTCTGTTATATGCTCATCTTCCATGGCCTCTTTAAAACTTTGCCTCCCATCCATTAGTGAATAATACATACTTATCGGCCGATAAATGTACGAACGGTCTTCGGTCTCTTGAGAATCACCGGACTGGAATGTTCTCAGCCGGCTTGACAATATCATGAAGAGTGGCATCATCCTCATCCTCATCGAACATCAAAGTCTTTCAATCTCCTTCCCCTTTGGCAATATCATGGCCACTGGCCTCCTGATTAACCGACGCCAGACGGATGGGCTAAAAGCTTATATTAGTAGCCCGACTACTCTCACTAATTGAAAAGACCTTCTCCTTCTTTCTAATATCTTCAATCATTTCATTCTCGATGAATACTATATCCTTCACCAGACGAGCTTTTCTCAATCAGGTCATAAAGTTGAAATTCAACATCATCTTCCCGATAACCAAGGAAGATGTATTTCCTCGACTTCGACTCCAATTTCATCATTTCATCCTTTGAGATATGCACAAATGCCCTACATCTAAACACTCGCAAGTGGTCGTAGAATACTTTCCCATTGGACCACACCTTTTTTGGGATTTTTTTATTTTGTGGCCTGCTCGGCGACTTGTTGATGACATAAGCTATAGTTCTCAAGGCTTCTTCCCCAAATGGACCAAGGAGCTTCGTATCTGAGAGTACACAACGGACTCTCACCATCAACATTCAGTTCATTTGCTCAGCCACCCAATTTAGTTTCGGTGCCTTTGGTATCAAATACCATGTGACCGACAGTATGCATCAAACGTTTTGATGTACTCACTTCTATTCCATATGTACTTTAATTTTATCTCCGTCTGTCTCTCTACTAGAGCATGAAAATGCTCAAAGACAGATAGGGCTTGATCATTCATCTTAAGCTAATAAACTCATAATTTTCTTGAATAGTCGTCAATAAATGATATAAAATAAAGTGTTCCTCCGAACGATTTCTCCTTGAACTGGTCGCATAAATCGGTGTGAACCAAATTAAATAGTTTGACCTTCTTAGTGGATGGGTTTTTGAGGAATGAAACCCGTCTTTGCTTCCCCGCCATGCAATGGGGATACGTCATTAGTTTGGCTTCCTTTATACCCTCGAGAAAGTCCTTCCTGACTAGACTATTCAATCCCTTCTCGCTCATGTGGCTCAACCGATGACACCATAAATTTAAAAACTCCTTACTCCTCGTGATGTGTATCTCTTTGGCCACGGTAGAGTCTTGCAACATATACAAGCACGAGACCTTTCTTCCGTTGGCAATGACAAGAGATCATCTGAACAACTTCCATACCCCCTCACTTAAGGTGTTACAATATCCTTCATCATTCAATTTGCTGACTGAAATTATATCTAACCGAATATTTGACACATGTCGCACATCTTTTAGTAATAATCTCGTTCCATTTTTGGAGATAAGGGACACATCACCTTTGCCAACGACCTGGGATGTCCTTTGTTTCTCATTTTTGGCACTCCAAAATCTCTGAGAGTGTAAAATCTAAACAGTCCCCTTCTCGACGTGGCATGGAGTGATGCAGCAGTGTTCACTACCTAGTCGGACTCATCTTCGGTCAAAATTACCATATTGGCCATCTCATATGTCAACAGGAGGTTATCTTCAGTGACGATTGAGACCGAGGCCTTCTTCTCATCTCGTTCCTTCTCGACATTATTATCCTTGTCTGCGTTTGTATACTTTCACTTGTAATAGTACTTCTTAATGTGATCCTTCTTCTTACAATAGTGGTACTCGAGGTTCTGATACCTCAATCATGACTTATTTTGGTTCTTCTCTCCGGATTTAGGTATGCGACCTTTGCTTATTCCTCGTGACTCTATGACCAACAATTCAAAATGTGTAGAGGAGGAGGACCACCCCTGTGACCGAAGTCTCATCTCCTCATTCAGCATTACTCCTTTTACCATTTCTAGAGTCATCATGCCATTCAGCACAGTATTGGCGATGCTGATGTTTATCACCTCCCACGAGTCCAATAGGATTGTCATGAGCCATAAGTTTAGCACTTCGTCTTCGAACTTTATACCCATACCACTCAATTAGTCCACACATCATTGGAATTCATTTAAGTGGTCGAAAATGGATGATCCCTCCTTATACAACACCTACATCTCATCAGGTGAAACAACTTATTGTTACCAATTTTGAAAGCGTAGATCATCTTCAGCTTTTCTCACAGCGTTTTTGCATCTGTCTCATTTCGGATATGATTATATGCATTGTCGTCCATAAACTCTCGAATAAAGCCATAGACCTACTTGTGCTTAGAGCCCCATTCCTTTTTTGACTTCGTCTCAGGTTTTTGAGAGATGAATACCGAAAGGTGTATGATCTTTTCAAATAGTAGGTCCTTCATCTTACTGTGCCAAATATCATAGTTTGTGCTGTTCAGGAAAATCATACTATTTTCGATCTCCATCGATTCCAGTGAAACTCAATATCCGACAGAAACAACCTTTCTGTAATACCACTTATTGGGGGTCAGCCTATAAGAGTTGAACCGAGATAAAAGAACACTTATGATGATATTGACGAATGATAATCACACGAGGAAAGGAAAAAATGAGACACACAATTTATGTGAAAATTCTCTTTAGAATAAGATGAAACAATTATGAGATACTTAGTTCACAAACTTCACAATATAAAGTTTTGGTTAAAGAAAACCTAGAGAATAGACTGCATAAGTAAGCACGACTCATTGTATTATTCTGTTATCTCTTAAAGTAGCTGCGATATCAATACATATAAATAAATCTCCTTACCGGCAGCACCTACTTTGCAAGTTGATCACCTACTCTGTAAGTCGGTCATCAACCCTGACTTTGTAGGTGATTTATTACACCTGTTTAGCCATTTTTTCATGCATTATGTTTGCACGCTTTTTCATTTTATATTTTTGAGATCAGCAACCGGTTATTTTTCATAAGCAGTTTAGTTGCCTTCGAGCTAGCAGTCCTGCCTCCCTCGGCCAACATTTGTCTGACCAGTCTCGGCCAGCATTTGCTCGGTCAACCTTAGTTTTACCACAAGGTTATCCTTTGGCTACTTGTCGTTTGCATGAAGTGCATATGAATACAACAATATTCAGTATCGTACCCATGTGAGTTTTTGGCTAAATTTTTTATCGGTTTGTCAATCGAATATGGGCCTATAAGGAACTGACCCATATCGCAACAACCTTAGATTGCCATTAGGTGACAGCTTGCTCTTTTCACTTGATAAACTTCCCGTTTACTACTTATTTGCTCTGTCTTTTGTGGAACAGCTCCAAAATTGCACAACCATCTATTTTTTCAACACAATGACACCTACCTTATTTGGACTGCTATCTGCAGTAAAGTAAGTTTTTTAGCCTAATCTTGGGTGAGAGGCTGGTTGTCGATTTGCCTCGTACTGTTGGCGAGTCAAAAGCTTTCTCTATCTGCTTTTAGATTAGCTCTCATCACCCTAATCTACTATATTTGGAAGTCACATAACAAAGCTATCATTGACGACATCTCTATTTGTCCTAAAGATTATATTCTCAATGTTATCTTGAGGTTTTTGGTTGGTAAATTGTCTAGAAGTCACATAAAGCTATCATTGACGACATCTCTATTTGTCCTAAAGATTATAATTTCAATGTTATCTTGAGGCTTTTGGTTGGCAAATTGTCTATCATGTCTAAACGCTCCTCCTTACGATAACTCCAATTTGAGACATTGGATATCAGATCTCTCCGCAGGATTTTTCTTTCTTTTTGAGCTGGTTTCTGTAGTTGTGGGGATGCATAGTGGTGAACATATTTCTATCGTAAATTCAATTACTGAATTCTTTAAAGAACAATGTTTAATAATAAATTTTGCATTTAAATATCCCCCTTTACATGAGTGATCTTTCTGCTGACACTCACTCGACCGGTATTTAACTTTTTTTTTTTTCTCATGATGAGTTATAATATAGCTTGGGTAAGAGATAATTATATTCGTGGAAAGCTTGTATATTGAATGAGTTGTAAGTTGTACAATGTGGATGCTTATAGAGTTATCAGAAAACTATTAAGAGATATATTTTTGATACTGTATTACTCAGAAATATTGCCTTTACACATAGAAATATTATCTCATACTA
>JAOVVI020007071.1:2280-15128 GCA_028571085.2 Nepenthes alata | reverse complement strand
CTGATGCAGCCATGCCAGCATATCACCCACATATCTTAAAGGATCATGGGCATGCATTTCAATTGGTCTAGGCAACCCACCAGGTCCTCCACGAGTAAGAGCACTTATAAACCTTCTGAACAATGCGTTGTGCCTCATATTTGCTAACTGCATGATGGGCATAATAATGTATAGTAAACTATTAGGAAGAGTATGCCAAAGAGGCATATTATTGATAGGTAGCAAATCAAACTTTAGTGCAAAATAAATCACCTCCTCGGCACAGTATTTGAAAAGAACAGGCCTTTCTCTAAGACAGCGAACAGCTGTTTTCAAAAGTTCACTGACTTCAGGATTATCAGTGTCTCCCAGTCTCCTACATTCTGTTTGAACCCACCTGGAAGAAAAACAGCTGCATAAAATCTAAACTGCAGAATGCAGCACCCATTCTTAAAAAATACATATAGATAATAACATGCATAGCAGTGCAAAACAGATTTCCACAAAACCATCCAAGCTGGGAATTTCAGTAACTTAAAAGTATGGCCAAGGATTCTGGACCAGAGCAAGAGAGGGCAGCAAGAACATCAAACACTTCAAACTTCAGTAAAATTGAAGTCAATTTCTCTAATACAGAGCTTTTTTTTCCAATCAAACTATAATTATTTCTAAGAACTATAGCATTTACAAAAAGAGCATCCATAATCTGCATAGATTTTGTGTGAGACGTGCATCAATTCCATATATAGGAGTTGGGAAAATCATAGCAACCATAGCATGTTATCAGCAACCTTTGCACGTTAATTAATTCAATAGTACTAGGCACCAGTTCTCGAACATTCATGTTAAGTTAATTTTTTATGTGGAATAACCTTAAAGCCAGTGAAAGAATGCCATGATAATGCCTCACTCCAAAAATTTCATTGTCCAAATATGATGGAATTGCCTTCAGATTAGTTAAAGCCAAAGGGTATAAAGTCTGGTCAATTAGTGTTGGATTGTATCGGGTACTATCGGGCTTGGATTTTTCTGTCATCCTTACTACTCATACAAGATGGGATCCACATATCAGATTTCCACAAAATACTCTTGACTCTTGAGGCAAAAGGACATGAGTATTATCATAGATTAACGTCTCTTATTAGTCCATATACTTTATTTCGAAAATCAATTTTTTCATTTTTTTTTATTTTGACAATTTAGTCATGAATTTTAGATTACGATCCAATTTGATCCAAATTGATGCCTAGAATTGCTTGACGCTGTGGATAGACCACCAAATGAACATAAATCCTTACTGTTCCCTCCATAAGAGAAAAAATTGCATTTCTTTGATACATTAGTATTTTTTCCTTAACAAAAAAGCAGTTGGATGGCTCGATCTTAAAAATGTGGTCAAGTCATGCAGTGAATATATGAGCCAAATCAGTAGGATATCATCAACATGAATTGTCAGGCAATATCAAAGGACAAATAAGCAGGATACCATCAACAGTAACTAGAAGGCAGTATTCAAGGACCTTTATTTGGATATTGGAGAATAGTCAAAATTTGACTGATTCTGAATAGTAGATGCTTTTGGTAGAGATTTAATTATAGGCTTAAGCTTTTTAGAGCCTTCACCATTTTCTTTGTAAGTACTTAGACTAAGTTCGGGCAGAGTCTTATTTCAATGAGTTCTGGCCCACTCACCCCTAAGAGAAGGGAGAGGTTCTTCATTATCTACATGTGGCATTTCTCCCTAGCTACTCATTTTATCAATTTTACAGAAAAATGATTCCTAATCCTTAAAAGGGACACCCTTATTAGGCACCAATTCAAATCTACCCATGTTGGACTCGCAGTTTTAACTTCTTTCAGAGTTTTAAAAATGTGCAATTCTAAAACTAAAGCATTTCTATAACAAGCTAATAGCGCTCTGCCCTCAATTTGACCAAACCAAAAAAAAAAAAAAACGCTAATGCAGATCTGCGTGCTGTTTGATCATCAAAATTTTACCAATACCCTGTAATTCACCATATTTGAATCGGATCTCATCATCTCAAGAATTTCATACTTGATTTTTCACACTATTTCACATCTTTGATTCTTTGTAGATAGTTTTGTTTGTCATAGACGTAATTTCTTTCTGACCTCAAGGATAAGAATAATCCATCCACAAGCTCGACATTCATCAACTATGATCCCTGTACAATCTCATGGTCTGGTATGCATATATCTTTTGTTGAAAAATGAAAAAATGAATTCTTAAAGGTCAATATAAATTGTGCCGTCATACCTAAGTAAATAACTAGAAGTCAATCATCATTGTCAACCTTGACTGATGTCAAACAAGATGGAAACTGCAAAACAATGTACATTATACCCTAACTCACTAACCATCTCATCATAGTTATCCAACAAATGTTAAGGCTGATGCTACCAATAGAGCTCAAAGGATAAGCCAAAAGTTTTTGATCATGAAGAGGAAGTGTTCAATTCCTTTTTGCCATCTTATTTCTCCTAATCTAGTTAACAAAATTCACAGTTCTGCAGGATGCATGTTTTATTTCTAAGCCTTCCTCATATATGAAAATGTATAATATTCTTCACTCTCACATTTCTTCATTGATAAATACTTCGGCCTTGTTCTATTTTCATGGGAGACCATGTTACACATATTTGATCCAAAGTTTTGTTCATCTACACTGATCTACAGATAGGGTTCTACTTCTTTTTCATCTTAATTTAACCTCAAGGGCTCTTTTAGTACTTAAAAGGCATCTAATACTTTCAAATAAGAGCTCCCACTTTGACAAATATTTCACTAATCAGTAAAATTGCAAGAAAAAGGAGTTCAGCACTCGTATTGTGTTTTTCATTTGACTTACAGTGAGACAAATTACTAGCAAGAATAAAACTTCCAGATTTGATATGGAACCACACAGTGTTTCATAGAGTTAGAAAATGCAGATGGTCTAACACATCTGGTAAAAGATCTCCTTTTCCCACTCATGTTTTTCTTTTTATTCTGTACTTTCACTTCTCTGATGTATCAGATTCTTCTTCCCTGGTTAATGTCATAAGAGGATCCTTCTTGACCTTCAATTGATGCTTCTATTATCACAATCTCTCACCGACATCATGAAGAAAGGGTGTGGGGATGGGGATTCAATTGCATAAACTGCAGTTTCATGTCATAGTCATCATTAATTGATGCAAATTCTTGGAAGACACAGATAGGTACAGGATCAACTAGAATTTATAAAATCCTTCCCATCCGATGAAAACTGTGGTCCCTTGTATGCCATAGCCTATCTACTCCTCCATTGAAGTCTAAAACCAAGACATACAAATTTAAAGGTTCATCATTCTGAGGATTTATTTTCTTTCATCTATTCACAGACTACACACAGTTGAGATAATAACACAATCAAGTTAAGGTCTTTGTGATTATATAATGGCAGGGCCTTCACCTGCACAACCGCTCATAGGCCCCTTCCTGGTACACAGCCATCATATCCATCAACTCCAGGCCTGCACGCTGCATAGAAGTTTTAAGTGATTTAAAACACAGATTTTGCTTTTTAATATTTTTTCCCTTCAGAAATCTAGTGATACAACAAAAGCAACAGTTTCTATCATCTTATTCTTTTGTTGTGACCTTGGCATCCCTATTAAATAAAGTTTCCTCTCTCTTACTGATCAGGGAGAAAACACAAAAGGTTGTAGACAAACATTGTTTAAATAAGATAATAAAAGAAAAGATAAGACCAAAGGGCAATTAACATAAGGTCTAAAGTTCTAGAAATTAGGCAGTAACATGATTAATTGCTTCCTTCAGTAAGATCAACAAAACCAAAGATCGACAGAGTCAAGGAAAACAAAGGACTGAAAAAGCAGATAATCAACAAGTTATTTATGTAAATGTATGAGGTCGACTCTAAGGTCGTATAAATATCATGAAACAAATCATTTAACTTTTTCAAAACTGAACTAACAATTACATTGAGTAATGTCAAAACCTAAATTTTAGATAACAGTTTCAAAAATATCTTATATCAGCGAACATTTGAGGAAAAGGAACAATGAGGCCAAGAGGGTCTTCCACACTTGCATCATCACACTACATCATTCATTGGTTTTTTCCATTTACTTGAATTTTACACAATTGTTTTATATTTAATTATTAGAAAAATATTACAGGAAAGCCTTTTCAGTATATCATCTTTAACTGGGTCAATATCCATTTATTCTGAGATCAATTTTGCAATAATATTTTGTATGACACATTCATGTTACAGTAGTTTTAAATTTTAATCATATGTTGAGTTCTATTTTCATATTATAAAGCGACTAATATTCAAGGAGTTTCGGGTTACATCTTATTGAACTTAGCTTTTATGACACTCCTTTTATCAAAGAAGATTCCTAATCCTTGGTTGTTCTACATATCTTTTTCTTTTCTTTCTCAAGGCAGAACAATATCATTATGTCATATTTGTTTTTTTAAAATGGAAAGTCAAAATGCCCAGACAATCATCAGGATCAGAGACCAAAAGGAATTTGATTTAACAAAAGAATCAAGAAAATACAACTCTGTAAATATAACAATTCACACAGATGCAGCTCAGTGTATACAAGGAAATGAAAAGGACAGTGGCGAAGGGATGCCAGGACTGAATGTCACCTGGTGATGTGTCCTGAGCAGTACTTTGCAGTTGCTGTGAATTTCTTGAACGTGCGAGAGTGCCTTAAAGAAATTCTCATTCAATTCTTCTTCCCTAAGTGCATATATCTTCAAAAAGGTGAAAATCCATCAGCAATGTTCATGGAGAAGCATTAGTATTTTCTACACAGAAGAAGGACCAGATTTCAAACCTCTTCATTAGATAACTGATAATCTCGAAGAAAACACGAAACGATCTCTTGTCTCTGTGTAGTGACATCAAGTTCTTGTTTAAGTCTCTCTGTAGTACTAATAACATCCCCAGTGGTAGCATTACAATGGTTTAATGCCTTAGCAATCCTGTTAAGGTACAGAACATAGGTTTTACATGTATAGTTTGAATATCCAAAATTTGATATGCATGGGGCATGACTAGGTAATTATTAGCAGTCTTAATTTGCACATGACCTACCAGATCTCAAAATCAAAAAATATCAACATTCAAAGGCTGACCTAGTAATCCAAATAACTGTCCAATAGAGCTATTGTTGGCTTCAGAAATTTACTACATGGAAAGCACAGGACAATAACTAAATTTTGAAATCTACCAAACTTATGATTCGAGTTCCAACCCAGCACAAAGAGGACAACAGACAATAATAATCTGTAACTTCAGCTTGCCTTGTCTTTAAGGTGTGCTGCTTCCTTCCCTTCCAGCCTCCCTGACATTCATCTTAGTCCAAAAGTGATGTTAAGTTCCTAGTCAACTGCATTCTAATTGTCCAAAAATTTCATCGGTTTAATTACAACAAAAAGCCAACATTTCAATTTTTTTCACTTTTGGCAAAACTTCTCAATTTTATTAATTATACGCCCAACCTTTGACATCTTCTCAATTATAGCACAATGCGCTCATTCTTGTAAAAGTTATTCCAACTTTTTTTCAGATTTTTTTCAACTTTCATTTAATTGATGCAATGGAAACTTTGTGCTTAAAATGAAAAATATATATATAAAGATATAAAATATAACAAATAAAATTTAAAACGTTATGCCATAAATGAAAAAATGACAAACGCTTGGTATATAATTAATAGTTATATGACATGCTAAAGGTGAAAAGGTTGTGATGTTCTTGGAATCAGCCCATTTTCTTCTACCCTAACCAAATTTCATTTTGCAGCCAAATCAAAGCTATATTACTAGGAAATTGGAACATAAAACAAAATTTCAAACTACACTATGGCCAATTCAACATTATAAATCATGACAGAGAAATAATTCCATTTGAATAGTAACAAACACCAACGAATTTTATTTTCCACTTCCGAGCACACTATAATACGACAGAACAAATGCACTTACTTATCGCAACACTCAGCAAGCGCATTCACCTCCTCCTCCACTCGATCCAACGCCTAAACCAAGCAATCAAAAGATGATCAACCATTATTTTAACAAGTCTTACGCACGCATTAGTTCACCCGCGCGAACAGAGAGAGTACCTGCTGAGCAGCGTCGGAGGCGAGAAGAAATTCTTGATTGATAGATAGACCGCGCCTCTCGATCACAGATCTGAGGTTTCGGCGAGCCTGAGGAGTGTTGTCGGTGTAAAAAGTGGAGAGCGTGTTGAGCGACGCCAACAATTCAGGAGAATCTGTTCGAGATTCTAGCACCTTTTTCAACTTCCTTGATAATCCAGGTGCCAATGCCACGGTTCCCATGTCGAATCCTCCTCTTGTAGATCAATAAAAGAAAACTAGAACACACGAAACGATATTCTATACTTCAACTGTTTCTGAATTCTGATGCATAAATTTCGTATATCCGATAATTTACATCTCTCAGATCGTGAAGCGAAGTGTTTCCGAAATTCGAAGAGAAAGGGAGCAAGCTTACCTCACAATTCCGTTGCAAGCATCAATCAGCATAAACTGCCCGAGACAGAAACTGACACGCGGGAGAGAGCATGGAGGAGGGAAAGAGGGAGAGCGCAGAGAGTAGATGCCACGGAGCGCTGAAGGTTTAGCTTTGGAGGATGGTGCGTGTGGTACAGCACGTGCCAGACGGAGTATGGGTATTAGGAAAGATGGGCCAGAATAGCTGGACGATGTGGTTCTTTGGGCTCTTAGGCTACAGAAATAGACCAAAGAGAAATGCTTATAAGATATTATTTAGACTCTTCTAAAATACAATATGGTGACCTAATATTTATCTAATCTGTCTGGCTTATATAAACTTGATTAGACTTGATGTATATTTAGAATTTAGATTATAATTTAAATAAATTTGAATTAGATTATTAAATTTTTTATCAAAATTTTATACAGTATAATAGTAAACAAAGATCCTAAAGAAACTAAAACTTGCTTCCTGATATATATTTCGTCGCTTAACTTAGTAAATTTTTTTAAAATTTGAAATTTAAGAGAGATTGTGAGGATGAGAGGAGTGGAGGATTTGATTCCATATTTTATGGATGAATAAATATGTTAGAGATTATTTTCAGCTCTTACATTTCAGAATTCATTTTTTTTTTAGGAAAAGTATAGTGTATTTATAATCATATCATCAATTAGTAAGTGATTTCCTGAAGAAAAATAATCGGCCACAATATGAGTGGTTAGATTAGTTAGAAAACTGATTAGTGTAGTTATATTGTATATATTCCGATCATATGGTTGATTGGAGACGATTCATATCTAAAAACTAAACTGATAATGATGAATAGCTGACATTGGTCATTTCAAAGATATTGTCTAAGCTAACTACAAAGCATATAAATCGTTCGATTTGATGAATCATTTAGTTAGATGAATCGCTTGGCTTGACATTCAGAAATGACGACATTCAAGCATATAAATCTACTTAATAATTGTCTGGTTATTCAATCATCCATCTGATATTGATTTATTTTAACTAAAGTTATGTCAAGATCAGACATCGTCTTTTATACTCTTGTGACTAATGAATCAGATAATATTCTGATATTAATGTATAATGGCATTGTTTAGTGTAATGTTTTTTTTTTTCAGTAGTTCAATTAGATTATAATTTTTTATTATTCTGATTTTACTATAAATATTTTGCTTTACGTATAATTCAAATTTTTACGATTGTTGGTGACCAAAATTATTTTCAGATGTGACATTTCGGCCTATAATTTAAATTATTATTTTATTTTAGATTATTTTGTTGGTGTTTGATTTTTAATTTTACATCCCGATGTTATTTTAAGGTTTTTATTGGTAGATAAAATAATTAATTTTTTTATCTTAAGGGTTAAAATATAGTTTAACTTAATTATAAAATTACAAAATTAATATAATCGAATTTTGAAATTAAAAACCTAACACTTCAGCACAGCCATTTGAGAATGGGTTGTTGTTTTGATTAAGAAATTTGATAGGGCTTGATTATTTATTAAGGGTCTGTCTAAAACTCTATATCAAATACTGCTAACTCAATTGACTGCTCAATTAAGCATTTGGATATCTTTGGCTTCTATAAAATATTTTTGAAGAGTCGATCTATTAAGACTATAATTTTATAAACATGGGAATACAATTATAGTTTTGTTGCAATAAAAATTAATGCTAAAATAGCATTCTCCGTTCAATCATACCGAGTTATAAGTCAAATAAGATTTTGTTAATATAATATATTAGTCCTTCTATTCCTAATTCTTCATTGACTAAAATAGCGTGTAAATTTATTTTCAAAATAGTCAGATAAATATATAGATTCTCATTCTCCTTAAGACTGGTTGACAAAAGTGGATGTGCCAAATATTTCTTCAAAATTTTGAAAACTTGTTAATATTCATTCGTCTATTGAAAACCGTTTGTCTATACTCCCCTAAATGCTTTAAAGAATAGTAAGTATTTCTCATTTAGTTTTGTTGCGAATTAGGATAGGGCAACAAATCATTTGGTCAATTTTTAGATATCTTTGACCGTTTGAGGTGGCTATATTATTCAATATGTTATGAGTATGATGTACTCATTCAGTATAATGACTTTAATCTTCTTTGGGTTAACATTTATCATTTACAATGAGACTATAAAACCCAATAATTTATTATAAGTTACCCCAAAGATATGTCGTAATATGGGTCATTTATGTGTGAAAAGTATTATTGTGTTTGCCGCACGTACTTGCGCATGCAGCGATATGGCATAATTACAAACACTTGGCCGGTTTGAAGAACTGCCAAAGTGAAAATAGCCGAAGTGGTTACACTTTTCTAGAGTGAAAATTCTGGAAAAAAATTTATGGAGTAGAATTTCAGAGTGAAATTTTGGAGTAGAATTTTCAGAATTAAATTCTTGGAATGAAATTTTTGAAGTGAAATTTTCAAAGTGGTTTACAAGGTTAGAGTGATAAAATTTGTTGAGGTAATTTTGGTAGTAGAATAGGGTAGGTGAACAAATTTGATATGCGCCAAAAAGCATCTGTAAAGTTTAGTGCAGGCAGTAGAAAAAATAATTGACTTTTCAGAGTTAATAGCCAACTTTGTAGAGTATGTTAACTACAAAATTTAAGGCAAGAAGGCAATTTTGTAGAATAGATGGTAGGCTTTGCAGTGCACGTGTTCGTCTTGTAGAGTAGGCATCGTCCGGAACATTTATATATATATGTGTGTACATTGTTGCGTTTTAAGGGTGAAGAAATATAGAAGAAATAAAGGAATTGTACCTTATTCTTATTCTCTATTCTTCAAGAGTTTGTATAATTAGAATTTTTATAACCAAAATTTTTCATAGTGAAACTTATGAACTAAGTGTCCCATAATTTTCTTCCTCTTATTCAAAAGAGGGTTTCCACGTAAAAATACTATATGTCATTACTATTTCCTCTCGATTCCTCTGTCTTGCCGACACTATTTTTCCCAATAAGGTATACTTGGCTAT
Source organism: Nepenthes alata (assembly GCA_028571085.2). NCBI lineage: Eukaryota > Viridiplantae > Streptophyta > Magnoliopsida > Caryophyllales > Nepenthaceae > Nepenthes > Nepenthes alata. The sequence continues at coordinate 5,588 of JAOVVI020007071.1, read as the reverse complement.
CTTTAATATCATTTAATATGTTCTGAGTATAACGAAAATATCCACCAAATCTTTAATATAGCAATCAACAAGTATACTTTTGATAAGTATGTTATCAATGTACGCTTCTATATTTTTTTTTCAATATGTTGCTCTAACATCTTATCCACAAGTCTTTGATATTTAGCGCCTGCATTTTAAAATTAAAAGACATCACTTTATAACAACAGATTCTCTGATCTGTTACGAATGAGGTCATCACTTCACTTCCGAGATTCGTTCTAATCAAGCTGCACCCGAATAGAAATCCTAGCAGGGGGCTATTTTAGGATGATGATCTTAACCAAGAGGAAAACTTGGAAGAGAGTTGAGGACCATACGGTTGCTAAACCCTAACCGATTGTGATCAATTGTATCATTCTACATGAGGAATTAATTGAATATAAGCAGTAGGAATATTTTTTCTGTTAACAAAATACAATTTTTTCAGAGATTTCAATAGCATCCTACTTCTCTTTATTTATTCTTCTTCTTTTGCTGGCTGTGCATGCAGGACATTTCCATTTCTTACAAATAAAAACGTATTTTTCTCGCTATAATGGAAGACAATATACGTTTCTACCAAAATAGAAACAAACGATAATACTCAGCCGAACGACAGTTGTTGCTGAATTATGGGATGCTTATGTTGGAGTAGAAGCTTCTGATCTGAATATGGGGACTACAAGATTCATCTGTATTATTGAGAAGGTACCTTTACCCTACATATAGGTCCATGATCATCTATATAGAGCAATGACCATCTTCCTCCCGGTGAGCTCCCACCATACTATGACTATTTTCAAATCCGGTTGCCATATTATAAGCAACAGGAATACAACATTTTGTCACAGAATTTGCCATTAACTCATATACCAGCCTAAGATTATGCCCAACATAAATGGGTGAGAAATGCATACTATATAGATGTCAGAATCATGGAGGTTGGATTTAGATTCAGTTGCCAATTCACGCTTGGATCAGCTTATGTTAAGTCAACTGGTGTCCAATTGTCTTCTGAGGTTCAAGACAGCCTCAAGCTTGAATTCAGATTTGGGTGAATGTGGAGTGGATTAGCCTCAAATCAGGTCTCTTAGGGCTCAGGTAAAAACTTCGGTCATTACAGGTTGTAGTTGCTAATGACTTCAAATTTCACAGCTTGAGTTAGGATTCTTGATGCATCAGGCCACAACGGGAATTCTGCATGAACAAACTGAACATTTTTTGATCCACTGGGCTTCTGCAGCAACAAGTTTTAAAGTTACAATCTGAAATCTAGAATTCAGCTTTTCTGAAATCTGAAATTCTGCTTTGGAATTCAGGAAACAGCAGCAACAGCAACAATGGATTCGGAAACTTTCCTTGATTTCTTGAATTGTGGAGGTGAACTGATCTGCAATTAAATTCAGCAAATCTGGATTCCAGCTTCCTTGGATTTACAGCAAATCCCTAATACAGTAACTTTCTGCATTTTCGGATCAGCAGATTGAAGCTCCTGATGTAACATAGATTTCAGATTCTCTGCCTTATGCTTCTTGGTTTTATTGATTCGGTAATTAAGTCCCATCATCAATGGCTGCCAAAAACATGAATATCATGGCACAATTACAAGAATTCAAGCTTGGCATAAGAGAAAGTTTGCAACAACCAAAGCCTACTGCCAATTCCACAAATCAGGATGCCCAACTCAAACAGCAGTGCTCACAACAAGAAGAAGCAGAATTATTCGTGCAACCAAAATTCCAAGAAAAGGCAGCAATCAATCCACACATTCAGACTTCTTCAGAATTATTACAACAGAACCATCAGTTCACAAAGACTATGACATTACAATGTTCAGATCATTATCCACAACAAATTCAGGCTACTTCAAATACAAGGAGGACTCAGTTATGCATCTATTCTATGACAACACCAAACTCGGGAATCAGGAACCTTAAACAGAAAACATAAGAATGCATTAGCACATATGAAAGCCATATTCTAGATGATACACTTCAATGTGACTGACAAGTCAGAATATCTGAATCCATCAAGACATGCAAGCATGATGAAAGGAAAAGAAATCAGAAATATTCAAGTTCCAATCGGATTTGCAGTTTCAGCAACCATTTTTAATTCAAAGGCAGAGTTTTCATCAACCATCTTCTATATGGTTGCAATATCACTTGCATCAAGCCATTAGCTCATTCATATCCAACACATTAATCAGGATTTATGAGCAGCCTGTTGACTTCTACTACTGCAATATATTAGTATACTAGTCAGAAAGTTGTTCTTTTTTGAAAATAGTCTAAAAACCAGAAAACAAATTAGTTAACAGCATCTAGACATTCATCATGAATATTAGCTCTACAAATGTTTCCATCCTTAAGGACAAGGAAGACTTCATGGGGGAGTATTGTTATATAAAATGGGTGTATTAATCGGTTAGGAGGTACTAGTAGTTGTTAGGAGGCTACAAAGTTGTTCGTACTCAACCAAAAATAGTTACACGAGTGACTAATTAGGATAGCTTGTGTTAGCCAATATAAGGCAAGCCTTGTAATAGAATGGAGCATTGTGATAATAAATGATGAATGAAACTTAGTATGAAATCCTAATCCCTTTGTGATGTTAAACTCTCTTGCAGTCCCCATTCTCTTTTCCTTTCATTTCTCTATGCTGCTTGGCCCCCTCCCTCTTGTTTTTCCGTTATTATCTCTTAATTCCTCTTATTCTAGTTATATTCTAATCAATTTAGACATTATCTAACAGGCTCCTACATAGCAGGACTTAGAGAGGGTCAAATGTAAGCAACCTTATACCTAAATTGTAGAGAGTTTATTTACTTAGTTTAAAAACCGTGATATCCTTACCATTATATTAGGACTCACACTTCGAAGAAAGTATGTTTATTTTCCTTTTATAGATAACTATGTCATGTATGGAGAAAATTCTAAATTAAATATAGGTCTTGCTTCAGTAATGAACTAGAGCTCGATATTTTCTTCAACATTGTGCTTTTATCTCGAGTTAGGAAAATTCCCCACCCGCATCATTCTATATTGTAAGCATTCAGTTATTATCTTTCAATCAGTAATTTCTGACAATTACTAAAATCAAATCAAGAACTAATAAAATTGAAAGTCTATTTTAGTTCCTCAAGGAAATAAATACCTTAACAAAATAAAACAACAAGAACAATCAATCCTTAGTTGTGATCCAATCTAGGTAAGGCAAGTTTTTGTAGTAACCTCATTAGACCGTACATCTTTCTTCAATTGATCAACAACATTGCAAAAGCTCAT
>JAOVVI020007069.1:0-15130 GCA_028571085.2 Nepenthes alata | reverse complement strand
GGGAAATTATAAAATAGCTTCAGTAGACCATTAATTCAGACTACTGAAGAAATTGGTCGGTGAAAATCACAAGCACCTGAAATGAGAAAAACAAAATAAACAAAGGGGTAGAGTTTCTGCTTGATTCAGAAATACTGAAAAGTAATTAAAATAGAAAGGACAACCAAAACACAAGGTTCTCATATCATGAGGTCTGGGTAGGGTCACACATGCTTTACCGCTCCATTGACAAAAAAAAAACTATTTCTGTGGTTAAAACTTCTGATTCCGATTAATAATGGGGTAACTTTACCATTGTGTCAAAGTTCACCCTTAATCTATGAAAAGTAATTAAAACTGGTAAAAAAAATCCACGATGGGATCACAAAATTATAGTCTCACATGCATTCTGAGCCCTTCAAAATCCGATCTCCACTCGGGTTCACATGCACCTTAAGAGATTTCTAAAATAGAGCATTAAGCAAGAAATACAGAACTGGTATTAATATGCTACAACTTCTTTCATCATCGAGCAATAACTTCATATGCAAATAACAGCAATCAATACCAAGCAAGAAAATTAGACTTAAAATAGGAACTTACCCACAAGAGACAAAAGAATCAGCACACATGCACCTATCTCAACTGCTCTGCGACTTCCCATTTTGGTCACAGCAATGGTATGTAAGTTCTCAGTGAGAGTCGTGGAACCGGTGCCTGTACCCCAAAGACCAGCCAACACACTTGACAGACCTTCCAAACCAATTCCTCGACTAAGGACCCCTGGTGTCGGAGGCCTTGATGCCACCAATAATGATGATGCATGGTATGAACCCACCTAGCAAAATGCAAACATTTTTTTAAAAAAACAACAGCCATAAATAATATGCTTGCAGAAAGCATTATAGTCTCTTTAACATGATGACAGTGGCTTTCATTATGGTAAATAATTATCACTCAAACCCAAGAGATCGCCAATGCAATTCAAAAGCAACAAAGGCCAATGCCAAAAACACTGTGTAACAGTGAACATATATACTTGAGGTGGAAATTGATGTTTGTCATGCACAAGAAAGTACATGAAAGAAGAAAAAAAAATGGAGACAGTGGGCCTGGGGAAGTAATCTGCAAAATGATTAGAGATTAAGTTGTCCACAATATAAAAGCAGCTACATGAGGTGCTGATTTGTGTACAATTTGCAAATATCATTATTATCCCATGAAAGATAAAAGGTAAATGGCAAATGAATTTGGCAACTGTAGAATCCATTGAAGACGACACTCCCATTGCACTCTAGTGGTTTAAAGGGAAATTGAAAAAGGAAAAAGAAGTTCCAACAGAAAGGCAGCTCACTGTCTATTTCTGCCAAACGTTTCAAGGCCTCATAAAGCTTCAGATTCAGGCAGATGCTGAGCTAAAAAAACTTCAGACATCATATAACAATTCAAAGTTGTCAGTTCATAAACTAAACTTGCAGAAGATATTTATCAATCTTTCTAGCCTTAATGAAGAAAATTAACAGCAGAATGAAATTTGCTGAAAATTTCAGGTATCTAACGATTGCTGGCAAAGAAAGATGAATGGAATTATGTAGACATGGAAAATATGAAAAGCAAAAATATAATATACAGCTTTACAATTGCAAAAGATGCTCTGAGAGAACTTACAGAATCTACTGAAGCAATTATGGAAACGACACACATAACAAGAGCCATTTTCCAGCTGAATATAGGTGTACCCCATTGTAGTGGATAAGGAAATCTAAACCATGGGGCAGATTTTAATGCATGTGAGGTATCGACACGGCATTGCTTCATCCTTGCAACATGCTTTCTGCAGTGCTCGGAAATTATATTTGAAGCAGGTATATTTGGATCACAACCATTGTAGTTATAAATTCTTGCTTCGGTGAGAAGAAATGCAACAGCCCATGTAATTGCCAGACCCAATGGAACCTGCAGCACAAGTTACTAAATTAGCAGAAAGGATTAAAGTTTCCAAGATAAATGTGTATACTTCTACAACCCCTTTGTTTGCTCACTATTAGATTGTTTTAGAGGGTACAGAAAGGTTTTTCCTTTAAAACATCAAGAAATTAATACCATTTTTTTGGATAAATATTAAAGAAAAAAGTGAGAAAATTACATCAATCATCAAATTAATCCTCTACTCTTAGTTTGTAAAAAAAATCCTATCCTGTTCAGTCATAACAATTAATAGCATTGTTTTTTCACTAAACCCAATTACCTTAAAATAACTCCCTACAAGCCTCAAGCAATTGAACACAGGCAGTTAAAATGAAAGGCGACGAAGCATAGTTATGATTGATACAAAAGGAGAGAGTACTTTATTAGGATAGATCATCTTTCTCCATTGAAAAGAAATCAGGTTAATCGTTATTAAGACAATGCCAATTAGTTTATTTTGAGTGCTTAGCTATTCTTTCTCTTTCTTTTTTCCAAGAGGAGGATGAATATTTTACTCTTGTATGACTGTAAAAGGGGAAAATGGAAAAGGTACACGTATAGAAGATATCCCTTTCCTTACTATCTCCAAATTGTTTGCAATAGAGAAAGTCGGATCAGAAAATAAACTGATGAGCTCCACATATATAATTAATTGAAAACTTACCGCATAAATTAGAAATATACGGTGGCTGAAGACAGATATCTTCCGAAGGTACTGCAGGAAAAGTAAGAAATTATGTCAAAGGCAATGTTTCAATTAGCATGACCAAGGAATGTAAGACCTTTTGATAAAACAGAATTGTTAGACCAAGTAGCTCCAGTTACTTACAAGAGAAAAGATGACAACTAGCAGTATCTGAAGTACACCAATCTCAAGACAAGTACCAACAAGAGGGAAGCCGTAACTATAAAAAGAAAGTCCCACAGCAGCAATAGTTGGGGCCACAACCACTGGATTGATCAACCTAGAATATGAATACAGGAAAACTGTTGGGCATTGATCAACTATTGGGCATTGATCAAGATAAAAAAATGCTCAACCAGCCATGCAAGAAAAAGAGCTTTGATGATCATTGACATATAGAGACTAATGACTAAATGCAGGCACCAATAGCTACAGTACACATTTTTGCTACCGTCGTGTGTTTTATTGGTTAAAAAACTTAACAGAATTATAAAAGAAGTTTATGTTGGCTTAGGGAAAAAGAACAAAATAGCACCTGCTCACTTGGACAGAACCTTGAATATTAGCTTAGGTTGAATTAGAACAGTGAAAGGGCTCCAGAGGCAGCCCACAGCCGGTGGGGCTGACTAATAAAGCCAGCACTTTCAAATGAGCAATCAAAAACAAAAGGGCAACTTAATAACTCGAAACATGATGCAAGTTTCCCACCCATGTGTATATCAGTTGGTATATTCAATGTGATGAAACATTGTCAATCGCAACAAAATTCAGCAACTTGGGCTAGGTTGGGTCAGGTTATAGAAGAGCTGATTAACTGACTGGATGGGTTGATAAACCAACCCAACTCCAGATTATTTGTTTTGTTTAGCATCCAACACCATCAGAGTGAACAGGTTATCTTACTATGGTTGTCTCTCACCAAACCTCCTGCTAAGAACTTCATGCCTGATCATAACCACCTATCCATCAGCATGTTAACTCCGAGAATATCTCTTGCTAACATTCCTCATGTTACTAATATGACACCACTCTTTTACACCAGCCATTAGCACCATTTATCTAATGTGCTTGTAAACTCCGATACCTTGTGTCTCGATCATTCTTCATCCTATCCTCTAACCAAACCCACAATGCATTAACTTAGACAGCAGTCACATCAATTTTTTTTTGTATCCTCTCTCACTAAGAAGCATGGACAACAACACTAGACACGGACACAATACGAGCACTAATATGTTATTTTAATAAAATAAAGACACGATACATTGGGAAAATGTTAACTAAAATTCATGACTTAGTCATAAACATATGAACATAACTAATGACCAACACTACTGTATACTAAGTTAGCAATAAATGATTTTATCCAATAAAAAATGTCACAAGATGCTTTACAAGTTAACAGTGAGCCAAAATAACATCTTTAAAAATAGCCAACATTTTCTCTAATTCATAGTACGAACCAAATTTTGTTTGAAATTATAAAACTACCCAAACTAACAAAATCATCTCCAAAATAACATATTGGAATATGTCGGAGCATGTTAGAATAATAAATAAATAAATAAATATAAAATTCAATATGTGTTGGACAGCAACACTTTAGCCTTGAGAGAGCATTGGTGCTTTTTAGCTCTCTCACCAATTTTTTCTCATTTTATAATATCCTATCTATCTACCATGTATTGGGTTTCTACCCCAGTCATCACCAGCAACAACTCCCTCTCCATCAAACTAACAGAGCATTTCATCAGACTCCAGCACCCACACTCATTTTATAATATCTGATCTATCTTTATGTATTTGTGATTGCATATCAATCCAGTCATCTCATTATCCCTCTTTCTTGGATAACTGTCTGTTGTTATTCTTCATCTCATACTTACAAAGATACTGCTGTTTTTGTCCAGCCATCGATTGTAACATCAATATCACTCATAGTATGATCATGAATTTGCTTTTCTTTGCTAAAGCCATCATGAGTCTTCACCTTGTTATCCCTCCCTGAATCTCCACCTATCCCATAGAAATCAACCACCAATGACGACCTCCCCCTCAATTCTCAAAATTCTCTCTCAAACTACCAATATATATCTAAATCCTGCAAGATTCAGAGACTATTTTCTTTTTTTAAGTAAATTTTGAGACTTTTTTTCTTTGTTAAGTAAATTTAGAGACTATTTTAACTCCTCTTTCCCTGTTTTGGATTCCAAATTCAACTTTCTCAACATGAACATTCAGTAAATCCAGTGTAGGGTTCACTCCTGGGAGATTATTTTCAATTGTCTTAAAAAAAATTAGGGGTGAAAATTGTGTGGGATTCAGGATGTGGAGTCAAGTTCACATTAAAATATCAACCCTGACCCAACATATTAATATAGTGGATTCAGGCATAGAGAATTGTGTTAAACTACATAGATTAAGCCCTAGACATACATCTACAAATTGTTAACCTCACTACCCCACAAGTAGTTGAATAGTATCAAGTACCCTCTATTAGCATAAAACAGTAGACATCATGTATATCATGATCAATCATACATCAAACAGCTTCAAACATATTACTACAGTTAAGTATTTTTTATATCTTGAACAGGTCAAAGTGTGCCATCAACGAATTTGGTGGTCAAAGTTAAGTCAACATGTTTGAGCCAACCATCTCAGGTTCAAGTCATTTTGCCAACCACATTGGGTGACTAACTTCGAATGAAATTGTTTGCATAATAGAGGGGATAAAAGAACTAATCCTCAGTCTGTTGCTTATAGTTTTTACCGGAAGTAAACAGGCCATCTGGGTTTGTAACCAAGTATTGACCATTTGTGCCTATCGATGTGCTAGGTTCAATGAAATCAAGGTCAAGTCCGAACACAAGTTCAAACTTCGTTTAAGGCTGATTTCTGTGTTCCATTTTTAGGTAGTTGAATTTCCTAATTTGGGTTGTGTTAGAAAGCTATGCACTTGCAGAGGGAAAATTAAGTTTTTAAACTCAATGATTAATTATGCCTAAAAAGGATCCAGTCCATAGGTTTGTACAAGACCACTTAAACTATTGAAAAGGTCAACTGTCTACCTTAGTTTCAAGGAAATATTAAACCTTTGTAATACTTACTACTTTTGAACCAAGTTGTTCGCGCCAACCTTAGATCTACTCAAGACAAGTAGTAACCACCAAACACGAACAAATTTACCAAAGCCTCACCAATGAGTGTCCTCCAATTGTATCCACCCGGAAGGTTGTTAAATCGAATTCTCTTCCACACAAACTTACCCACCTTAGTTTTTCTCACAATATAATAACTAGTAGAGATGAGTAAGAAAAGAAAGAAGTGCAGCCAGCCTTGGGAGTGCTAGCTCCTGAGACTAGCCTGTAGGTGTGTATCTATACAGAAGAGGTTCAATCCTCATCCCTTTATTAGGCTTTAAGTAAGTTTAATGCAACTATTATATCATTACAACATGGCCCCAAATATGTAATCATTATGTATTTCAACCTTCTAAACGTGTGTTGTGTGACCAATTAGGTCTAGGCTTTCTAGTTACTAGCTAAGGTGTGAGTTGCATGACCAATTAGGTTCACCCCAAATGCACAACATTGATGCTCCTTGTAAGCTCTTTGATGAGACAGTAACTACTTTATCATATTCATCATATTTAAGTTTGTCATTCTCAAGCACCCAGTATTCATGACTGGTATCTAGCACTATATGATGACGCAAATAGATAGCATGAATTATAACTTGTAAGGTAAACCATTAATAACACCCGTACAATTCAATCCTCTTGTCGTACAATGCTCGTCTAAGTAATGGAGTATGCAACTATAGTCAAACTCTTTCTAACTTAGTCATATGCTAAACTTATCTTAATTATATGTACTCAAACAAGTATATAGAAACTTTTTCAGTCCTCACTTGATTGTGGCCAAAGATTCCTGAGTCATATCATTTAGGAGCAGCATAGAGCATTCTCATTCTAAACTGAATACAACAAGTCCTCTGTTGAACACACATACCACCACGGCCCAAATCACCATGACCAAAATGTGCATGTCTCAACCCTTAGCTAGTACTAAGACATGCGTCTACTTGATGAATCATATTCTTCAAGTGGTCACTCAGTGAACTTGTTCTCAACAGACATTAATATATTTGCTTCGCATCCGTACAAAAGTGGCTTGAGACTAGCCAGTAGTCACATGGTAGGCCAGGCAAGGATAACATGCAACAATCTTTTCAGGAAATCCTCGCCCAAGCGATATTACTATGACTATAAGCATTTAAGGGTCGTTGTACTAAGAACTATATATATTTCTCATTTTCAGCATACTTGAGAAACTATCGCTTATGTCATGATTCCATGTACTATTAACAAAAATAAACAGTCAATTGTGAATACAAAATCACCATATCATTTTAAGCAAAATACCACTAAATATGTCACTCTAATAGGGTCCATTATGTGCATCAATCTAACTGCAACCAAAAGGACATACCACGAATGAGTGTTAGTAACACCATGGTGCCACACTCAAGCACAATAACTTTCTGATGCAAGACAAATTGCGACATAACTATTCCATTTATGAAAACCTAATAAAACATATCTATATATATATATAATGTAGAGAGGGGGGCAATCGCGACAAAGAGAGAGGAAGTTAAATTTTAGGCTGATTTGGGTTATGTGGATTAATCAGACAGCCAAAAGGATAACCCACTGATGAGCTAATAGTAACACTATAGGACCATATTCAAGCAGAAGATACATATACAAATATGCACAGGCTTTTTTTCAGATTAGATGCCTTGATAATGAGTAATAAGAATTGTAACTTTTATCATTAGAGTAATACAATTGTTGAACTTATTCATCTACTGTTCTTGGGTAATGCTACATACCCCAATTAGAAAAATGAGGCCTCATGCTATAAACATCACAATCACAAGTGAGGGTGGTGCATTAGATATCAACTCAATTCTTCTGGGATGACAAGTTCAATGTGCGCGACTTCAGTACACAATTCCAGACTAACACGTCATCTGCCAAAATCTACATCACTTTCATAAGATGCTCCTTAAATTCTTACTCCTTTTTCTAACTTTTCCTCGAGCTTTGAAAAAGGTCTATCTACTTTCGCTCCAAGGTATCTCCTTCCTCAAGCCTCAAATACATCTATGGATACTTCTGTAACGTACTATTTTCATAGGTATAGGTGGGCTTGAAATTATCATTAAGCAGACACACAATTCTTGATCTTTCACTTGAATATGTTGTGTGATTGTCTGAATGCTTTCTTTCTTTTGGTTGAATAAAAACAGACATAGCCAAAATGATATCAAGGTTGCAAACCATGAACTAAAACTGTACTTAAAGGGAAAATCCTGCATCATGACAACTGCCATTGCACTCAACTATATTTAATTTCTTTGCCTCAGTTTTGAGACACCCCCTATTACCAAAAAGACAGATTTATACAACCCAAAATCCTTCCTTCTTCAATTATCAATATCTAGAAACTGCTACTTTTTCCTTCTTTGATTTGCACTTAGATAATGCCAACTTGGTATCAGTATTTATGAATAATTATATTCCTGAATGAAATAATACATATATAGATGATACATATAAATATGTTTGTATGCATACTCACAGGTGTATTACGTATATCAGAAAAACAGCTTCAATTTCTTTTCCTCATTCCCAACAAATGACAAACCCAAGAGCCTACCAATTTTCAAAATATGGGGCACCGCCCATAATACTTTCTACTGGAATTGTAACTCAACCTGTCCATTTCAGCACTTAATAGAGATGTGTTCTAGATTCATTCAACTCAAGCCTGCAAAGGGTTTGTAATCCCGCTTATCCTCCCAACTCACCATCACATCATTCACAACCTCCCCAGCATTTATAAAATAATTTATCTTAAAGTTCATGATCCATTAAACTTGAAGCTTAAATTTGACCTTGGTCATAACATTATCCACTGCATATAATTAATACACAATTACAAATCAATAAAGGTAAACTGTGAAAAAATGTCACCATTTTTAAATGATTGGAAAAATCTCAACTTATAAAGCTGACTCAATTTGGTATACATATAACAAAGTTGGCTCAAATGAAAGATGAGATCAAATTGACAATTTTGCATCATTAATAAATGACATGATCGATATCTTGGTTAATAGGAGACACGTGACATGCAATACAGAGTCCCTACCAAACTGATAAATTTATAAGATAAAATAAATAACCAACTACAACAGTAGTCCAAATGGAAATTTATTTGCTCTCTTTGCATACATCATTATTGACCTATCAGTCGGTTTTCTATAAAGGTTGACCCAAAACCTAAAACCAACTATCGACTCAAATGGAAAAGGAGCCCTTCACTGTCTTCTATTGAAGAGCCACAGCAGCAGATTAAAGGCCACATTGTATGAATTGCTCATTTTATTGACTAGGCCATTGCAGATAAGCAATTTATTTAGCTATTGAAACCAAGAAGCTCAAAAAGTTACCTCAATCCAAAGTCAAATTAGAGATTTTTGTCACCTGGAGGTCCCACGTGAGAGGTAAGACAGCCCTCTTTCATGAGTTAATTATCAAGCTGACTAAGCCCAAACAACTAAACAGTCCAAAAGAAACATGTGAAATCATACCTCAATAATAGAGACATCAATCCACTGTAGCCTAGGAGTGTTTGAAATGTCGAAGCTATGATTATGGCCCCCTGGAGCTCCCTCATTATATGCTTGAAGTTCTGCAGGGTTCATAAATGTCAACAAATACTGTAAGAAAATGAAGCCTGGTAGATCTTCCAAAGAATACTCAACAAAACTAATCACTTAGTTGGCATATATGCTTTCCAAGCATTACCTGACAACCTGAGCAACAACACTAATACAAATATCTGATCCCCCTATTTTCCCTTTTTTTAGGGGGGGCAGGGTGAGTTATGTTCTTAAAAGCATTTAATTAACAATAATCAGGCAAACCAAGCTTAACTGGAGAACTTTCTTCTTCAACTCACAGAATACCGTCTCTATCACAAACACAACTGTCTTGAAGCCCTTCTGGCCAAATATATAATTCTTTGAACACAATTAAAAGTAGAGATAGTTACTAGTTGTATCCTAGCACGTAGCCAGATTAAACGTATCACATTAATCTTTTCAGCCCTCAAAACCACCTTCCAAGGGCACCAGAAAATCAATAGTTGTCACCAGACAGAAGAAACAAACTGAATTTCCAAGAAAGGATATCCCACAAATCTACAGCACAAATAGGAGATCTGATATCAACAAAACTCCCATGGTGAAAAAAAATTAATCTGATCACATCCACATAATTAGAACTCACGGTGTAAGCAATCCCATGACAGACAAATAAATTAAAATAACAGCACCACACAGCTGCTAAAATATGACCTTATGCACTGTAACACCGTCTTTTCTTCCCCAGGAAGAGTAAAAAAAATGATACAGGTATAAGGTATGGATTTGACTAACACCTTGCAATTTCCCTTTTTTTTTTGGGGGGGGGGGGTTTAGTAAGAAGATATGTTTGATTATTACTTTTTAATTTCCTTCATGTTTATCTTTTCAACGGTAGAAAAGAGAAATTTGATTAACAACATGCCAAATATCCAAATGCTACAGCTGAAATTGTGCCTAAACTTCCCTCTTTTTGGGAAACATATCCAAATGTCATTAGAGACAACATGCTCCAGAAAACTGTTGGCCGCGTTTGGATTCTTTTCCTTAAGTTCATTTTTATCTCCTTATGATAGTTATGAGCATTCAGTTCATTAGCCGCATCATTGAAGCGCACCACTCATTCGTCCTTAAACACCGATAAAAAAAGGAACCATCCATACATTATTTTTTGTCCAATTAATTGATGAGAGGACAACAATGAGCCTTAGCACAATGTTAATGTTATTTCATTGTAACCTGAATGTCATGTGTTCAGAATATAAAATAACCTTTCTTGTCAGAAAAAAATATATATCCTTTCTGAGATGCAAACATAGAATTGCATACATTTAACTTTCTTTAGATATTGCAACGTGGGAGCATCATACACCAGAATGACTGCCTTCTTTAATTGCTGAGACAACAACCTTGCCTGCCAAACTTAGTTAGGGCTCATTTTGACTGCTAAATGGATACATTAAATGTTCACAGTTACAAATTGTTAGTCAGATAATTTCTGACATCATTCAAAACATTTTTGCACACAAAACTGAAAAAAGAAATTAGAATTCTCCCCATCATCGATCAACACCTCGGCCAAGGTAATAATTCTCTTAAATCATCAATAAGCATGAGGTTTCAGTCATCTAGCCATCTAACAACTTTGAGTGCTGAATAAGTTTGCCAGCACATACAGACAGAAACCGGGATAATCACATAATAGACAGGATAGGTGAGTTTGAACAATGCACACTCACAACCACGTAGACACATTCAATTTTGCAGAGCTCAAACACAAACAAACGTGGAAGAAGAGAGCTCTCAACCACCACCTACTATTAAACCACTTGAGAAAGATAAAAAAAAACAAAACAAAATGCTGTGCAACTATGAAAATCAGGTAAAGAAAGGAGAAACTGGAACATACATTTCCATTGAGCTTCTGGAACTCGGGGGAATTAATAATTGCAAGTGCCGGAGCCAGATATACAAATGATGGACCTTGTATCAAAGGCAATCTAGTCCCAAAGAACGTGTGCAAAAGAGTTGTCAATCCGGACACAAAAAGTACGGTGGACACCACATTAGCAGTATCTTCCTGCACAACTAATTCACGTTAGATCAACACAACTATACAGTTCAAACTCAAACCAGAAATTTCGACTTTCTTCTATCTCTGCAATCAGAATAAACGAGGAAGAGGAGTTACGAGGCTATCCTTACATGAGAGCCGCCCATTGCGGGAACTATAACGAGTGGTATGAGAACCAATGAACCCAACATTGAAAGATAATGCTGGATGCCGTACAGACCAATGGGAACTGCAAATTGTTGAAAAATAAAGCATCACTACCTAAGAATTATGCACAAAATTAATATTTTCCTCACATGCACGTTCATTAAAAAAAAATCATACATTTACGAGTGTTATACATGACAATCTTGTTTTTTTTTTTTCCCCTCTTTTCTATGATGCATGAGATTACAACTACTAATCAAATTTACAGGTAAAACTCACCTAGCCCAGGCGTGTCTCGAAGCTCATACTTCATATGAGAGTGCCTAGCTACAAACCCATCGTCATCCACAGTCTGAGGTAACGCATCCACAGCCTCCTCATTCCTGGCCGTCCTCCGCGGCTGCGGATGTGAAGGATCGACTGTACCAGCAGCCTGCCCATTCCCATTCGCCCCCGGCGCAGAACCCTTGGGCATCCCGCCATCGGAATCCCTTCTCCTCTTCACCGGCTGATCCTTATCCGACCAAGTCACCTGCGGCCTACTATTACTCACCGGCTCACCATTTGCAGTCGGCTGAGCCCGAGCCCGGGCCCGAGCCTGAGCCTGACCTGCCTCAAGATCCACCGCTGAATTCGGCTCCCTGGGCTTCGATAGATCCGCAATTTGGCCGGAGTCCGTCGCATTGGTCTCGCCGGAGAATTTAGGCCTAAATCCAGTCCGTTTGGCCCAGGTAGACGGCGGTACTGCTGCTGAATCCGGTTCCGGCGGCCACGGCCCAGGTCTCGGACGCTTAGTCGGGTCAGAACTTGCCATCTTTATCTTCCGTTGCACTACGGAGCCATCATTAGTGGCAAGTACAGTAATGTAGAGTAGATCTGATCAGCAGTGAGTATTTTACCAATCGCAGAATGGAAGAATTGATAGCTAGGGCTTGTATAATGTAGATAAATTGCGATTGATTAGCAGATAGAGAAGAAGGAAAATACGAGAAAGCGGGAGTAAAGAGAAATGGTTACTGGAATAAAAAGAATGCTACAGTGTGAGAGTGGGTGAGATGGAGAAGACGGAGTTCAGACCTGGAGGAGTGCTTAGAGGGAAGGATAGAGAGGGAAGGAGAAGGAGAGAGCGAAAAAGAGACGAAAGAGACAACTGGGAGAGAGAGCGAGAGCGCTGTACGCAACCGGTGATGCTGCCAAAAACCGCGCCTCTCTCTCGTGGAACTGTGTCATTATTTGCTGATTAAATTAATTAGTCAATTAGATTATGGGGCGGATGCTGCCATATCTCCCCCGCTGATATACGATTGGCTGATTAATTATTAAAAGCTTTTTAATAATTGCGTTATTTAGTTGTTAAATTTATCATATTTTAATGTATTAAAATGATACATTAATTATTTGTGGCCTTCGAACTGATGATATACATTGCTTTGTATACGTGTTTTTTTTTTTAATGCTTCATAAAACATTTGATAATTATTCTGCAGTGGCATGATTAGTAAAAATAATTGCTCGGCCAAAAAAAAAATTTACTGGAGAGTGTGTTTATTTATTAATTTATAAATTGACTTTTTTATATAATAAATTTTTAATTAATAATTTAAATATTGGGTGATTATTTATTAAATGATTTGTTTAAAATTTTTCTTTATATTTATATGATTTATTTGTATTTTATGTATATAAATAGTAATTATTCATATTTAAATATATAAATTCGTGTTGGGGATATAAATTTAATGACTTAGGAATAATACCGACACTTATCGTCTTAATTAACTGATAAGTTTATCAGTATATCTATTTGTTTTCTGTCACCTTCAAACAAAAAATATATTTATTTCTGATGGGTATCATTACCCGTAACCGCTAGTGATGGATATCATTACCCGTAACCGCTAGTGATGGATATCATTACCCGTAACCACCCATAGATAGAACTTCTGATAACTTCTACGGTTAGAAAGAAACGCCCCATAACCGAACGGAGGTTGAAATCGGATAAGTTATGCCTTGTCCGGAGAAATTATAAAACCGATCGGAGGAGCTATAAAACCGATCGGAGGAGATATAAAGCGGGGAGGAGAAGTTATAAAGGAAGCCATATATAAATAGGAGGTAATCCTCCAAGAAAGTGGGGGTCGAAAAAAAAAGAACCCCAAAAAATACTCACTTTCTCTCTAAATTATTACCTAAAAGAAAATCAAATACTTCTTTCCCTTTTTATTACTCAAAAAAGGTTATAACTGACTTGAGCGTCGGAGAGCTTTTGGGGATCTTGCCCCATTGGCCTTTTGACCATCTTGTTCTCTTTTGTGTTGTGCAGGTCTCGAGTTGAAAAGGCGGAGCAGCAAAATCATTTCCATTTAACTCCGGACCAGATCCGCAACAATTTCTATATTTTCATGTTCAAGTAAATATTTTCTTAGGCAGATATCATAACTTATAAAATTTATTATTATTATTTATATTTATTTATTAAACTTATTGACAACTTAATTAGATGATATAGAGATAATGGGAACTCCACTTCCAAATAGATGGTGAAATTTAATATCCATATGTTAATTAATTATTTTTAAATAAATAGTTATGATATAGTTATTTTAAAATAGTTAATTTTAATCAAATTTTAATCTTTTAAATAATTAAATTATGATTATTTATTAAAAATAAATGGTTAAGTTGTAGATGATAAATATTTTTATTTTAGGAGTTATGAAATTTTCCTGGCAAAATGGGTAGTTGTGATGGGATGCACGAAAGAGTGGGAAAAAATAATAGAGAAAGTGACAGCAAAAGAAAACTGATGAAATTTGAGCAAAACTAAGTGGTTATTTGAAATATTTATTTCTCAATTGTTGGTAGTCTTATAACTCTACCATATTTTATTATTTTAATAGTTAAAATTATTTTTAAAGTGAAGATAAATAAAAAATTTGATTATATTTTAATATATAAATATATTTTTTTAATTTTAGTTTTTTATGTTATAATAATATATGTAGTCTAATCATAATATTATATATTATAGAATTTAAATATTAAGAGAATAAAGCGGCCCGTTATTGAGATGAATATAACTAAAATCTCTAACTAAAACCTCGACGGAAAGTTTAAGAAAATTTTATCAGATGATCAATGGCGTCTTTCACCCTTTTTCCCTCAGTCAGTTGTCTTCCTCCTACGTCATTTCTTCTCCATCATCAATCCCCCAGTCTCCCTGCCTTGTCGCTTCTCATGGCGTCCATATCCGACCATCGCTTTTGTACAGATCATAGACAACGCCTTTGATTGTCTCTCTCGTTCGACGGCTGCTGTTGCGAAACATGGATTATCGATCACAAATCAGTGCGTCCGTCATCTTCGACGAATCATGAGGAAGAGAAATCAACACAGGTATCCAGAATCTGAAACATTCTCCATTTTCTCTCTAGTTCTCAAACTTCCTTACTTCCAAAAAGTCTCAAAGCCCTAGCCTCCAACCGTCGATTATTCCTCTTTTACGCGCCTCGGTGGTGGCTAGGCCAATGCCTGCCGTGGCCACTGTCGATTTT
>JAOVVI020007068.1:0-11584 GCA_028571085.2 Nepenthes alata | reverse complement strand
TGTTATACTTTCGTAAATTTTTGGATCTAGTTCTGCTTCCGCATTAATATTGGATGTTTTAGATTTTGTTTAGGCTTAAATGGCATCTCTTTCAGATCCAATACAGTAGTTAGGAGTGCTGTACTAGAGCCATGGATGTTATGACACTGTGGATCCTATGTTGTAAATATGTTGTGGAGTAATTTGACAATGTTTGGATATTTATATGTTTGTACATGTTGAAATTAACAAGTTGTATTTTTGGTTTTCACCCAATTGTAGAGAAAATTTTGTCAAAATTTCTACAGATTTTATTATCTTAAAATATTAGTCCATGGGTTTTTATTTGATTAAGTATAGCAATTAACGGAGGGTCTTAAAAGATATGACCCGTTCCGTTATACCTTAGGTGTAGAGCACTGAACAACATGCGCTCCTATGTGGGATATGCTTGCATCCAGCATAAGTCCTTATGCCATCGTGCTTGGGCGACTATCGGGTATGATTTAGTCAACCAATTTTTCTAGTCATGAAACTTCAATAAAAAAATATTTCTAACGAATTCCAAACCCCGGTTGGGTTCCTTCTAAATGATGTAAACCTCTATGTCATTGTCTTCTTTACCTATTCCTACCGTATCATTCAGCCATGAAAAAAATTGTCTTTTTCTCAATTGCAACATATCTACCACTTCCATTGCCCTACATATATATATATATAAATATTCATTCTTTATATTTGTGGGTAGCAATGGTGTGGTTGGCTTCATAGTTATCTTTCTTTGCAAGATGTGCATGCTTACCACTACTTTCATAATCACTCTTTGATCTACATTCATAGCTATAATACCCAAAGTTCTAAAAATTATAGCACTTACGTCTTTCTTACCGTGCTATTATCCACTATTGCCAGCATCACTTTCGCTTCCTCTCAATCATCCTCTTTCCCTAGAAATTAAGGAATTTATACCATGCCCACTTCCATATCTACCACTTCTGTTATTCCTTCCTCAGCCTCTATTTCTTTGGAAGGTCCATCCTTGATCTTTCTTTGCCACCCTCGAACGAAAGCTTAGATTGAAGGGTATGCTTAAATGAAGTCCAAAACTTCTTGTTTATCCATTGCTCATAAATTTCAAGTGTGATTTTTAAATTGTTAATGGTCAAAGTAGTAAGCTTATTTAACTCTTTAATTATAATGACAGCATGCTCAAACTCGAAACCTAATGTGTAAAAAATTTTTTACACTGTGAAGTTTCTCACCATATTTTCAAATTTGATTCACAATCATCAGTGTTCTTGTGAAATAATAGGAAATTGATTCACCATCTAGGATGTTCAACATCTCAAACTTATGTTGTAGAATTTGCAGTCTCATTCTCACCGTCTTATCATTATTATGAAAGGCAACTTCTAGAACGTCCAACACTTATTTAGAAATAGGAACATTGAAAATCTTTTCAATTTTGCTTTAGCTATGCCTTAATAGATAAATTCAATGTATTTTTTTCCCTTTTTCTCCCATCATCAATTCATTTCTTTAATTTTTTGGCAAGATCTCTCATCGTTCTTGGGAGTTAGGCTCCTTATACTCATTGGATTGCAATTTTGGGCAAATAGTGTTTAGAAGTTAAATGTTTGGTAACTCTAATACCAATTTGAAGAGTAAGCAGTGAAACTACTCATATGCTATAGAAGAAAAATAAAGATAAGATGGTGAAGATGGAGAAAAAAATTAAATTTTTTATTTAAATGAATTCAATTTTATAATTTTTCATGATACAAGAACTTAATTAAATATAACATTAAATTGGAGTCTTCAAATTTTTAAATTCAATTTCAAAAACATAACTAATATTAAATTACCTGGGGACAAGATAGTAAAAGACTTCTAATATTCCTAACCAAATTTTAAATCTCTTAATTAATTGGGATTAAAGCATAAGGACAAGAAAATAAAAGATATTTAATCTCCCTAATTAAAATTTACATCCCCTAATTAATTGGGTTAATATTCAACATTTTTTAATCTTCCCTTTCAGCCCGAAGAGGTAAAGACCAGAGTTTTTTTTATGGCGATTTCAGGGAAAAGATTGGTAACTTTTGCATGAAAATATCAACAGAAAACCATGATCATCAATTCATTCTATCTTGATTTCTTAAAAAATGGGGTGCTATCCCCAAAGCTTGACGCTTATGCCTACGGAATTCTCATGTTGAAGATGATAACAGGAAAGGAGGCTGCTGTTCCTCATGAAAGCGTGAATGTTAATCCTTTTTTAGTTGCAGGGAATCATGGGGAAGAAGCTGGGAATCTGGAGAGTTTGATAGATCCTTCTTTGAGGGGAAACTATTCTTCTGAGCTGGCTATTCTTGTTGCTGAACTAATTGACCTTTGCCTTTGATTCGATCCATCAAGTCGATCAAGCATGGAGGGATTCATGCGGTCTCTGTTGAAAGTTTTCGCAGCGTCAATGGCCCCTGAATCAGTTGAGGCAAATGGCAGATCGGACAGAATGACACAACATCACACACTATGAAAGAGAATAGAAAGAAGAAGCACACACAAGTTTACGTGGAAAACCCTTTACAAACCGAATGAAAAAACTACGATATACAAAATGCACAATAAGTCAACTATGTGAAAGATTGGTTATAAAATCCTCGATATGGAGTATCCGCCACACCCGCGAGAATAATAACTAAGAAAAACCTCTTCAGAGTAAACAAAAAACACTCATTTCTTTCACTCTTTGTTTTTTCTCTCTTTTTCCTCACTGGTAGTGCATTCCTCTCCTTTCTTTTCACACTTAGATATATTTTTACTATTTACAGTATGCATATATATATTGTTGTTCCACCAAATATTCCATTCCAAACAAAATTTGTCCCTACCAATAATATAAAGATACTCTGCATAAATGACGCTATGAGATCACGCATATCCTCCTGAGATCAGCATGCTCAGAAAATCTTCTAGGCTGACAAGCATGGGTCATCCTAGCAAAATAGCAAACCTTCTATTTTGTAAACCTTCTATTTTACCAACCTGACAAAATGACAAACCTGGCAATTTGGCCAACCTTCTAAAAATGGAAACTTTTTAATTTGTCAAACCTTTCAAAAATGGAAACCTTCCATTTTGCATACCTTCCAAATGGCCATCCTGGCAAAACGGCCTTCCATTTTGCCCAGGATGTATATTGCTTCTTTGGCCGATCAATGTCCATTGACTAGCCAATTGTCTCTTTCCACCGGTCAACTCTGTTGACCGAAATCTTCACCCGGTCAACTCTATTGATCGTCTTCTGCTCTCCGAAAATCTTTTGCTCTCCGGATTTCCTCTTCGGCAGTTTGCCTGCCAACTTTCTCCCTGGCCATTTGCCTTTCAACCGGTCAAGCTCCGTTGACCGAAGGTTTCCTCCATCCGATCAACCTCCCCATTGACCGTCTTCTGCTGCCCGTGCGACTCCGTAAAGTCCTCGCCCCTTTTACTGTAGCCAATTTGCAGCACTCCGTCCAAGTCTTGTGTAGCCTTCGATGACATCTCTAGTTTGTTGGGTTACCCACAAGGAAAAGACCAAACCCAACAAACTTTCCCTCACGACCTTGTGGGGAATACCTTCGCCATTACCCGGGAACCGTCATCACCTGCCTTCCGACAGCTTCCCCTCAACTGGAACTTCGGCGTTAGCTTTCGCAAGCCTAAATGACACTTTTCTCCGATCCACTGAACCTGGAGTAATCGCACTCCCCTTCAACTCCTTTACTGTGGTTGTATCATTCTCTCTTACACTCCACCTTAGCAACATGCTCCTGCCATATTGACCAATGTCCCTTTTGGTCACCTTGGTACTTTCTTGGACAACACACACCTTCATCAGGTACCGCCCTGAACTCCTGCTTCCTCTTACCATAATCGAGGTGCTTTTAGTAAGCTTCCAAAGGCCATCACCAAACGTCATCCTGAAACCTTCATCATCAAACTTTCCGGTTGAAATCACATTCAATCTCAGATTTAGGGCATGTCGTACACCCTTCAGCATGAGCTTTTTTCCGTTGTTCATCATCATTAAGTAAACATCTCCGATGCCAACAACCCTAGACGAGCCACCGTTACCCATCTTCAACACCCCGTGGCCAACGAGCGCATAACTCGTAAAGTGGGACTTCCTCAGTGTCGCATGATGTGAAGCCCCACTGTTCATCACCCAACTCGTCTCCTGGCACGGTCGGCTCCGTGCTTCCCCTGCGTGGATAACCAGAAGGTCTCCACAGAAAGTAAAAGTCTCCTAATCATCAACATGATCAAGTCTCTCCATATGATTGCTTCTGTTCTCCTTCTTTTGCCTTCTCTGCGGGCAATCCTTCTTAATGTGGCTTTTCTTGCCACAGAAGAAGCAACTCGTTTCCTCAAACCTACTCCGACTGTTTCTCGTCTCCATTTTGCCACCTCCGCCTCGTTCCCTTGATTTTCTTCATCCCCGACTGTTGCTCGCCACAAGCAGATTTGGCTTAGAGCTTGAAACCTCACCGCTTTCCCTCTGCCTTAACTCGTTCATAAGCAAGGAAGCTATGACCTCGTCCAGTCTCAACGTGTCCTTCCCGAATAACAACGTCGTGACAATATAATCGTATGAGGCCGGTAAGAAACTAATAATATCAACTCTTTATCTTCCTCCTTGATCTCCTCATCAATGGCCGATATCTGTGTCATGAGCCGGTTGAACTCGTCCAAGTGCTTCTCAAAACTTCCTCCTTCCGACAACCGCAGGCTATAAAATTGCTTCTTCATATGCAGTCTGGCTGTCAAGGATTTGGACTTATACCGGCTTTCCAGTTTCTTCCAAACCTCTATTGGGTCTGACAGACCGAGGACCTCCGGGAGCATGTTATCCACAAGACACACTTGATCGTGCAATTAGCAAGATCCCTCCTGTCTTGCCACTCCTCCGTTAGGTTCTCTGGCTTCTCCTCCCTTTTTCGAACAATTTTTATCGTTCCTTTTCGAGTCAAAATATTTCTCACCCTATCCTGCCAAAGGATGAAATTATTTTATCAATTGAACTACTCCACACTGAATGGCACATTATTTGACGACAACGCCATCCAACCGACAGTTCACAACCTGTTTCTGATACAACTTGTTAGGGCAAAGGGCCAATCGGACAACGTCACACACAGTGAAAGAGAAGAGCAAGAAGAAGCACACACAAATTTACGTGGAAAATCCTTCAAAAATTAATGAAAACAATCACGAGACACAAAGTTCACAGTAACTCTACTACGTAAAAGATTGGTTACAAAACCCTCAAGATGGAGTATTCGCCACACACCCGAGCATAACTAAGAAAAACCTCTCCAGAGTAAATAGGAAATACTCATTTCTTTTAACTCTTTATTTTTCTCTCTTCTTCCTCACTGGTGGTGCACTCCTTTCCTTTCTTTTCACAATTGGATATATTTTTACTATTTACAGTATGCATATATATATTATTATTCCGTCAAATATTCTATTCCGGATAAAATCTGTCCCTACTAACAATATAAAGATACTCTGCATAAATGACGCTCTGAGATCACGCATATCCTCCTGAGATCAGCATGTACAGAAAATCTTCTAGGCTGACAAACATTGGCCATCCTGGCAAAATAGCAAACATTCCATTTTGTCAACTTGACAAAATGGCAAACCTGGAAATTTGGCCAACCTTTCAAAAATTAAAACCTTTCAATTTGTCAAACCTTTTAAAAATAGAAACCTTTCATTTTACATACCTTCCAAATGGCCATCCTGGCAAAACGGCCTTCTATTTTGCCCAGAATGCATATTACTTCCTTAGCCGATCAATGTCCATTGACTGGCCAATTGCCTCTTTCCACCAGTCAACTCTGTTGACCGAAATCTTCACCTGGTCAATTTTGTTGACCGTCTTTTGCTCTCCAGAAATCTTTTGCTCTCCGGATTTCCTCTTCGGCAGTTTGCCTTGCCAACTTTCTCCCTAGCCATTTGCCTCTCAGCCAGTCAACCACCATTGATCGAATTATGCTTCCATCCGATCAACCTCTCCATTGACCGTCTTCTACTGCCCGTCCAACTCCGTAAAGTCCTCAACCCTTCTACTGCAACCAATTTACAGCACTCTGTCTAAGTCCTGTGCGGCCTCCGATGACGTCTCTAATTTGTTGAGTTACATACAAGGGAGTGGCCAAACCTAATAAACTTCCCCTCACGACCTTGTGGGTAACACTTTCACCATTACCCGGCGATCGTCATCACCTGCATTCTGGCAGCTTCCCCTTAACTGGGACTTCAGCGTTAGCTTCCGCAAGCCTGAATGACACATTCCTCCGCTCTACTGAACCTGGAGTAATCGCCCTCCCTTTCAACTCCTTTGCTGTGGTCGTATCATTCTCCCTTATACTCTACCTTGGCAACCTCCTCCTGCCACATTGGCCAATGCCCTTTTTGGTCACCTTAGTACTTTCTTTGGCAACACGGGCCTTCATCAGGTACTACCCTGACTTCCTACTTCCCCTTACCATAACTGAGGCACCTTTGGTAAGCTTCCACTAGCCGTCACCAAACGCCATCCTGAAACCTTCCTCATTAAGCTTTCCGATTGAAATCACATTCAACTTCAAATCTGGGGCATGTCGCACGCCTTTCAGCACAAGCTTGTTTCTGTTGTTCATCCTCAAGTAAATATCCCCGATGCCAACAATCCAAGACGAGCCACTGTTATCCATCTTCAATATCCCGTGGCCAACGGGCGTATGACTCGTGAAGTGGGACATCCTTGGTGTTGCATGGTGTGAAGCCCCACTGTCTATCACCCAACTCGTCTCCTGGCACGGCCGGCTCCGTGCTTCCCCTGCATGGACAACCAAAAGGTCTCCGCAGAAAGCAAAAGTCTCCTAATCGTCAGCATGATCAGGTCTCTCCACATGATTGCTTCTGTTCTCCTTCTTCTGCCTTCTTTGTGGGCAATCCTTCTTTATGTGGCCTCTCTTGTCACAGAAGAAACAAATCCTCTCCTCAAACTTACTCTGGCTATTGCTCCTCTCCATTTTGTCTCCTCTGCCTCGTTCCCTTGATTTTCCTCGTCCCCGACTACTGCTCGCCACAAGCAGATTTGGCTGAGAACTTGAAGCCTCACCGCTTTCCCTCCGCCTTAACTCGTTCATAAGTAGAGAAGCTATGACCCTCGTCCAATCTCAACGTATATTTCCCAAACTGCAACGTCGTGACAATTTGATCGTACGAGGCCGGTAAGGACGCCAACAATACCAACGCTTTATCTTCTTACTTGATCTCCTCATCAAGGGCCGACATCTGCGTCATAAGCTGATTGAAATCGTCGAAGTGCTTCTCAAAGCTCCCTCCTTTCGACAACCGTAAGTTATAAAATTGCTTTTTCATATGCAACCTAGTTGTCAAGGACTTGGACTAATACCAACTTTTTAACTTCTCCCAAACCTTCGCTAGGTCTGACAGACCGAGGACCTCCTGGAGCGTGTTATCCGTAAAACACAACTTGATCGTGCAATTAGCAAGATCCATGCTGTCTTGCCACTCCTCTTCCGTCAGGTTCTCCAGCTTCTCCTCCCTTTTTTGAAGAGTTTTTACTATTCATTCCCGTGTTAAAATATTTCTCACCCTTTTCTGCCAAAGAATGAAATTATTTTGCCCATTGAACTGTTCCACACTGAATGACACATTCTTTAATGACGATGTCTTCCAACCGATAGTTCATAACCTATATCTAATATCACTTGTTGGGGTAAATGGCCGATCGGATAGAATGATACAATATCACACACAGTGAAAGAGAAGAGGATAAAGACACACACAAATTTACATGAAAAATCCTTCACAAATCAAAGGAAAAAATCACGGGATATAAAGTTTACTATGTGAAAGATTGGTTATAAAATTTTTGAGATGAAATATCCGCCACACACCCAAGAATAACCAATAAAAACTTCTCCATAGTAGATAAGAAACACTCCTTTCTTTTCACTCTCTGTTTTTCTCTATTCTTCCTCACTAGTGGTGCACTCTTCTCCTTTCTTTTTACAGTTGGATATATTTTTACTATTTACAGTATGCATATATATTGTTATTCCATCGAATATTTCATTCCAGACAAAATCTATCCCTACCAACAATATAAAGATACTCTGCATAAATGACGTCCTGAGATCACGCATATCCTCCTGAAATCACGCATGCTCAAAAAATTTTCTAAGCTGACAAACATGAGCTATCCTAGCAAAATAGCAAACCTTCCATTTTACCAACCTGACAAAATAGCAAACCTAACAATTTGGCCAACCTTCCAAAAATAGAAACCTTCTAATTTGTCAAACCTTCCAAAAATGAAAACCTTCCATTTTGCATACCTTTCAAATGGCTATCCTAACAAAATGGCCTTCCATTTTGCCCAAGCTGCATATTGCTTCCTTGGCCGATTAACGGACATTGACCGACCAATTGCCTCTTTCTACTGGTCAACAGAGTTGACCGAAATCTTCACCATATCACCTCTATTGACCGTCTTCTACTCTCCGAAAATCCTTTGCTCTCTGGATTTTCTCTTCGGTAGTTTGCCTTGCCATCTTTCTCCCTGGCCATTTACCTCTCAGCCGGTCAACCTCCGTTGACAGAATTCTGTTTCCATCCAGTCAACCTCCCTGTTGACCGTCTTCTACTACCCATCCGACTCCGTAAAGTCCTCGACCTTTCTACTGCAGCCAGTTTGCAAGACTCCGTCCAAATCCTGTACGACCTCCGATGACGTATCTAGTTTGTTGGGTTACCCACAAGGGAGTGACCAAATCCAACAGAATAATTATTTACATGAACCTGTGGGTTTCAATTGTTCATGAACAAAAGGTATATGTTGGTTGTAATCTATCACAATTCAGGGACTTCACCTCACATTGAGTTGTTCAATATAAATTAAATATTTGTGAGTTTTTATTTTTCTTTAAAAAAAAAAACTACTTTAAATTCGTTTTCAATATTATTCTTAGTTCATTCAATTCATAACTCACAGTCCGCGTAATAACACGCTGACATTCACCTTATTAGTGATGTACTACCCCTTTGTTCATAATTTATCATAGTAACACATTTCTTGAAGCATTGAGGTTAATTCACATGGTCGGAAAGGAAACATGGCCAAGGAGCCACACCAAGTCGGGAAATTATCCAAAGTTTGCCCATTGAAGTTTTTGGCCAAATTTTGTTTTCAAGTGGCATCATAGACGAACAATTGCATATAACAATTTTGTTGTACTATTGTAAATATAATTTTGGAGCTCTTCTCCAACAAGGAAAAAGGAGAGTCCCTTTTTTTTCAAATTATAACTATCTATTTTTATTGTTTCAATATATATATATTATACTATTGTACTATTGTAAATATATATTATAAAGATGTACAATTAGTTACAATGATTATGCTAGTAATTATGAGATGAGTTTCTTTAATGGTTCTACCATTTAATTGGATAAATGGCATTGCATAATTGAGGAACCAAATGTGGTCTTGAAAGACAGGACATAATTATGGCACTTGAGATTTGGCTATCTTAATTTTAGTTGGTTGAAAATGCTTTTAAGTAATGACATGATGAGTGGTATGCCTCTAATCGACCATCAAAATAATATTTTTAAATGATGTATTCACGAAAAGTATAATCAATCTAACTTCTTAAAAGAAGTGAAATGGAAAGCATGGCAACTGCTTGAGCTTTTTCATATTGATTTTTGTGGTCAATTGTATCTAATGTCAAATGCCTAGAATATGTACTTCCTTACATTTATTATTGATCATAGGTGAAAAACTTTGGTTGATTTTCTAATTAAAAAATCTACAGTATCTGATCTGTTTAAAGAGTTTAAAAATACTGGGAGAAACAAAAAGGATATTACATCAAGTTGTTGCAGTTCGATAAATGAGGTGAGTACACTTTTGATCTTTTATGAATTATGCAAAGAGTATGGAATTGTACATCATTTTAAACTATCCTGCATGCCTCAATTGAATGTAATTTTCAAAAGAAGAAATAAAAGCATTCTTGATGTGGTTCAAAGTATGTTAAACAAAAAAGGGTTTCATACAAAATTTTTGGCCGAAGCAGTTGCATATGCAATTTATTTACTAAACTAGTGTCCAACAAGGAATGTTCCAATGATTACCCCAAAAGACGCACGGATCTTTTAGAGTCTAATGTCGAACACCTTAATGTAAGGAAGTGTTACCTATGTAAAGATCCCTGATACTAGAATAACAAAATTTGATGACAAAGGTGACAAATATATTTTTCTCGGTTAACATAACTGAATTATGTGTTATACGTTGTATAATTATCTCAATAAACAAGATATGATTAATAGAGATGTGATTTTTTTAAGAGGCTAATAAGTGGAATTGGGAGCAAAAAGTAAATAATAAAAAAATATAACTTGTTCTTAAAGAGGAAGAACCAACACCGGTGAGTGAAGCCACAAGGGATTTGAAACCTCCACTTAATTTCCCATGTTCCAAAAGATTGTTTCCTCTTTTTGATCAAGATCATAATTTATTTAGCAAAGTCCTCATTCATCATCTTTATTATTAGAGACTCGGTCACTGAAGCCAAAGAATTTGTTGAAAATTTATGGTGCCACCAGTATGGATGGCAATGAGGTGAGCCAGGACTAGTTTTAGGCAGCCAACCTCGACATTGAATTGCTAATTTTTGCTCCATTCCAACCTTGATTCTCCACAAAAATTTATGATAGCTAGGAGTTTTAGTCCCCATCCCCACAATGGTTAAGGATTCCAGCCCTGCCCCGATATGCCAAATATTTAGAAAGAGAGGAAGGAAATATGATATTAGAAGTACAGAATTAAAATTTAGAGTTAGGATTAAAAATATCAAAAATTAACAATGAATATTGACTTAAGTTTTAGATTTTTTTTGAGTTTTATGGTGATTTAAAATATCAAAAACCATTAATTTTATGGAGAGAAAAGTTATTAATGTAAAGTGGATCTACAAAATGAGGAAGAATAGAAGTGTTAAGCAATTTAATGCAAGGTTGGTTGCCAAAGGCTACAAGCAAGTAGTTGGGATTAACTATGGAGAGGCATTTGCGCCCGTAGTTCAATTAGAGACCATTAAGTTGATAGTTTTGATCGTCGCTCAACATTACTATAAGATCTACTAGCTTGATGTGAAATAGGTATTCTTGAATTATTTTCTTGAAGAAGAGGTACATATTGAACAACCCTTGGTTTATGTCAAAGTTAGGCATGAAGATAAAGTATATAAGTTAACGAAATCTTTCTATAGATTTAAACAAGCACCACAGACATGGAATGCAGTAATTGATAGGTACTTCCATAATAACAATATTGAGAAATGCCCTCATGAATATGCACTTTATATGAGGAATTTGGCTAATAGGGATGTTGTGACGACCCGAGCCTGAAATACTCAAACACGAGGCTCGAGCCGCTCACGCGGAACCAAAAAAATTTAAAATCGATTAACATAAACTCCACATCACATCAATTTCATTAACTTGAGTTTCTTCATCATAAAGAAAA
>JAOVVI020007067.1:0-15131 GCA_028571085.2 Nepenthes alata | reverse complement strand
AGTATTAATCATTAACATACTAATCACTTCATTAATATCTAGTTCTTAAACCCGGAACATCACAGTGACAACCGTCTGGCGATGGGATTGGTGGCAACGGCAGCTTACGAGGGCGCCATTAGTGCCTTCTTCTCTCTATCGCGCCACGTTATACAATGCACCAAAATCTCGCCGAATCACCATAAAATTGCCACATTCAACCACAATACATGTATCCTCAAAGAGGGTGGAAGGGTTTGCTTGCCTTGATTTGGAGATCTTCTTCCGGCGATGGCGGTGGTTCCTTATGGCTCATGATCTCCTTTCTCCATTCATATCTCGGCACGAAATCGGATGGGAAATGGGAAGAAGGCATCACCGGCTTCAGATCTGGGCTACGCCTCCTCCGGTGACGGTGGTCACTGCCGCTGCTAGCCTTGCCGCCTTCTTCCTCCTCTCTCCTCTTTCTTTTCTGCTGTAGCGTCGCCCGATCTACTTTTCTTTTTCGTTTTCATTTTTTCTTTTTTTTATGTTGGAGGTAGCCGATTTGACAAAGTCAAACCGGCAATTAGCCAAATCTTATCCATCTTTTTTTTTTTGGTTGTTGTTATTGGAAGGAAGCTGAAGCTAGTGTTGAGGAGAAGCCCCCAGTGTGACCTCTTCTGATTAGCCCCTGCGTCCTTAGGCTAGGATTATTACTTTCAGCGAGATAGTAACACTAGTAGATATCAGTGCAGTAAATTATCCTTAGGCGGTACATGATCCTCTTTGCCGGCCATCTTGGGAGTGGCAAGGATGTTGCCCCAACCTTCTATCTTGAATAAAATTTGATTGTTGAGCCAACTTAGATTTGAATATTATGCTTGTATGTTTTTCAAGCCAGGTGCTTTCTTCATTTCTTCTTCTTGAAGTTGCAGTATGAGCAGTTGAAGAAAGAGCCCTAAGGGCAACGTTGGTCATTCCTTGTGGAATTACGAAAGTGAGATTCCATAGCGGAATTCTCGGAGTGAACAAAATTCGAAGTAGATTTTGCTTCAGCCGGTTTGGAATTGACACCGGTATGCACTTGTGGATGTCGAGAGATGCTAGAATTGCATTGTAGGTGCCAGCTGAGCAAATAGGAAATTCGGTTGCTTATGAAAGGAAGAATCAGAATGGATCCGTGTTTGGCTACCTGTGAGAGGAGATTTTGAAATATTTTTGTGTCAAACATTTTTAGAGAGGAAATGCCGAAATATGCTGCTGTTCGGCTTCTCTCTTTTTCTTCTGTTTACACCGTTCTGCGCTTCACCCTTTCTTTCCTCTATGAGAGAGGGAATACCGTTTGACTTACAACAAGTGCTCTGAAAGAGAAATGACGGTTGTAATAAAATGACCGATTTGTGCAAAGTGACCAGTTGGCATGTTTGATGCAAAGAACCCGGAATGGATGTATTGTACATTCGAGTATTGATCTCTTTTATGAAGAGCGTTTGCCGGTCTCATTTATGGTTATTTGTGAAACGGCTTAGGAGTGGTAGTTTCCTCGGCAATAGCATTTGTATCAGTTTTGTTTTTGTGTTTTTTGGTGGTAAAGCTGGCCTTTTGGTCGCTTCTCACAGACGGCGCCAATGTTTCGTACCAAGAATTCAAGTTATCCTATGGATTCAGGGCAGCAAATCGGATCTTTATTTTAGTCGATCTGATGCGGATTCGATCTCCATAGTCTTGAATCTGAATCCTGTACAATACAACTAAAAACTAGAGGTCAGAGGTCGGCGAAAAGTGCTCCCACAATTAACCCTCTGACGCTCAAGTCAAATGTCTTTTTAAGAATATAGAAATATAAATGGAGGATGCATATTTGATAGATAGAGTGTTTTGTTGCGTTCAACTAGTAAATATCTTAGAGGTATGCCTGAGAAGGGATGTCACTTGAAGGGAGATCTCTTGGAGGGTGAGGAGAGATCGTTTGAATTGACTCCTAAAAGTTGTTCTGGCCTCCAAAGATGATCAAGGGCTGGCCTCTTTCTCAAATTCCTTTCTGGATGTTTTTTTTTATCGTTGCCTTTGCGATTTTTTTCCCTCTCTCTCCCTTCCTCTTTTGGGATGATGATCTTTATATAGTTAGAGGATGACCATTCTTATCCATAACCAACCGTCAAAGATAACTGCCGGTCATTCTCATCCATAGCCAACTATCAAAGATAATCGCCGGTGGATTGGAAGAAATAGTTTAAAAGATTTTCTGGGCTGGTTATACTGTACCCATTAATAGTTAGACAAATCACTTGAATTAGGCTATTGTAGATCTTTGAAAGATATGGTTGCCCCTCAGGTGTGCCACAATTTAGATACTCATCAGTCTGATACTGTGCTAAATTGTCTGAGTCATATTTAAATATGAATCATCAATAAATATGGATCAAAGTAGTTCTTCATATACTCAAAAACGTTTCAATCTTACTTACCAAAATATTATAAACTCGATGCCTTGAAACTTCTTCATAATTTACATAGAAAAGAAAGGCCGAGTTGCCTATTTGATTTGCCAAATTTCGTCCGTGGGTTAGGAAGCGCACGGATATTACCGAAATACCCCGTAGAGAATTATTTAGAAAAATAAAAAAAGAGTTGTCAAAATTCAAAAACAGAAAATCGGAAATAGAAAAAGAACAGAGCCTCAAACTCCGCGGTCGGCGCTGCTTTTTCCTTTTTGCTTGTTCAAACCCTTCCGCTTCCGCCGGGTAGAGAGGAAGAGAAGAATGGGGAAGAGGAGCAAAGAACTCCTGCAACTGGAGCACATGGACCCATCTTTGTCCAGAGGTTCCTCTGTCCCTCCCACCTTCTTTTTCTCTCACTCTGTCTTCCTCTCTCTCTTATGGCTACGGAGAACTAACTCTCTTTCTTTCTCTGTGTGCAGAGTCCACGTTTCTTGTTTGCAAAAATGACTCAAAGTCTCGAAAACAAGATCTAAAATTTAAAAGGAGACTCCTCACTGCACAACTTCCTCAAAGTCAAGGTTGACAGTTTTATCTAATTGAATATCGATTGTGATTTTTACGTGCAATTTGTTTTTCGCAGCGAAGAATTTCGGTTTCTATTTTATATGTTTGTCCAAATTCTGAGCACATGACTGGTCCATAATGACAATGTATATTGTAAGTTCAGTGCGTAGTATTACGCATTGAACTCGTGACTGCGAAGTTAACTTGATGTGACATTTTGTCAATGTGTGGTATCCCTGTGGGATACAATATTAATATACGCCCCTTTTACCTGTTTGTATAATATGCCTTTTGGCAGTAGTTCTATCTTTTGAATCTAATTTAAGTGACCAGTGCATTATCTTAATGATAAGCTTTTAACTATAAAAGAGTAGCTGGAACAAAATTTTGTAGTAAAATTTTTGTTTCTCTGATATATATTTGAACTGTCAATTTGGCGTTGTTTTGAAACCGGGTTCTAATTTCTTGCTCAGTGGAATTGTCTCGTGAGTCCTCCAATTGGGAAGCGATTTTATAATTGCAAATAATTGGATTGAATCTTTGAGCGAGTAAAGAGTGAGAGAGATGCGATTTGTTTGTGAATCCCGGTATGACCTGTTTGGATTACAGGAGTACAAGGCATGGGAACATAATTTCAAGAAATGGGAATAGGG
This sequence comes from Nepenthes alata, assembly GCA_028571085.2. NCBI lineage: Eukaryota > Viridiplantae > Streptophyta > Magnoliopsida > Caryophyllales > Nepenthaceae > Nepenthes > Nepenthes alata. Next base: position 11,512 of record JAOVVI020007067.1, on the reverse strand, counting down.
TGTAAAAATAGAAACAAAGAAAAAGGTTACATAATGGTGGCAAGCATTCTCTAGTACATTCATTCCTTTTTTTTGTTGGAAACTATGATTTTCTAGAGTATAAACTGATTGCAAAGGGCGCAATGAAACTCAGATAAGATAGTTTGGAATTCAGGATAAGATAAATTCAGTGTATAACAAAGACTAGAGCAAGTATAAGTGATGAGCTGCTCAGCAACAATGGAGGGTAGTGTGTTGGAACTGAAAACCCCTTGGGGTTTATGCTATATTGTCTATTTGGTCAGCTTGTGTGCTCTGACATTGTTGTTTCTGGTGGTGTATATGTATTCCAAGTGCTTTAAACTCGAAACTAAATGCTTGATGCTCATGATTGGATGGTTCCCTAGTTTTGACATAATTATTGATGAGTTTTACATCTCCTTTGATTTCCTTCTTATTATGATTCAGTTGATGAGCCATGAGAGTGGCTTGCATGACCGCATCAACCTCTATTATTCAAGGCTTTGCAGTATGAACACAAGATGTTCTGCTGTATGGAAGTTACCCTTCTGTCTCTGATGATGCATGCAGTCATGGGTTCTTCTTTGCCAACAGCTGCATCAAAGGAGATTTTGAGGGTACTCCTTGGTGGTGGCATCAATTGGAACGGGTAAATTAGATATTGGTCAGGAATGCTACAAGATATGAGTTCATAGACAAATCTCCCGATGCCCAAATTGACAGTTGAAAACAGTCCATCTCAGTTGAATTCCCAACAACCGTGTTGGGAATTAATATTCAAGGTCTTGTGTGTAATTATAGTTAGAAGACAAACTCTCCAAATATGCCATTTTGAAGATTGGATTCTTTATTCTATCTTACGTCTATGTCTAGTATCTTTGATATCACATATATTTCATTATTGATGTACATGATCCCAGAGAGAATGTATGTATAACTCTTTTTAGCTGCTATGTACCATTATTGTTTGCTGGATAGACGTGAGTAGAGAAGTGGGGAGTTATCACTGGTTTCCTGAGAACCGTTCCTGATGTAGGGAAGAGGGTGAAAGTAGAGAAAAGAAGAATAGAGGGGTATGTCTTGGATGTCCGCATCAGTTCCCCATTGTTGTCAATTCCAAATTGACTTTATTTATTTAATTCCTGTTAAATCAATTATTATGGATCACGGGTGGACTGATCCATCGGGTAATCCAACAAGTTGGATAATTTACTGCATGCTCTTGCATTTTTCTGGCATTACTCATTAGGTGGTGTTTTTAGGGAGTTTTTCCATGTTGAATATCTTTATCCTTTGCATGGTGTCATTTGGAGTATGCTTCACTTTGCTGAAAAAATTGTCATTTAGAATGCTTCAGATTTGGTCAATTAGGTGAATGGTATATGTCATCAAACTGAACTTTGAAGAATATTGGAGACATATTTTATTAGGGTATAGACAGCTAAGCATCCAATCAACAATATCCCAATCATGGATTAAAATACTGAAATTTGATGCTCTTTCATCATGTGTATTAAAACAATGTTATGAATAGTGAACTAATAGAAAACTCATTACAAGTTCAAGAATAGAAAGACACGTATATTTGGGCTTCTAAAACCAATTTCATCTAACTCCAAGTATAATCGTAGTATGAACAACACTTTAGATTAATGTTTTTAATGTTTAAAATTTTAAAATTCGGAAAAATAAAAATATTAAAATCAGTAAAACATGTGTAATTAGGCTTATACAATACTAATTTATAAATGGGAAATATAATTTGACTAGATTGAGAAAGTTTTTACATTTTCAGTGTTTTTGGGCTTCTTTGGATTTCGGTTTTAATTTGAAAACACAAATCAATTTGCATTCTTAGGCCTAATATCCAATAGATTTGTATTAGAAATATTGGCTTTAAGCTTAATCAAGCAGAAAACAAAAACAAGATTTGAATTTTTCTCATTTTATAGTAACCAATATATCCACCGATATTCCTAATATAGAAACATATGGTAAAATTATCTGGTATCCAGCATATTGGTATCAATACATTTAAGCTAATATTACGTATCAGCTGATATTTTTATCCATGATCCCAACTAACTGCAATTATGTATGTGCAATCCTCATTGTCCAGATTGGTCTAACAAGTGGACAAAAAAATGATCAGCGAATGCTGTCTTCTGTTGCATTTTTGTATAGTGGGCTGAGAGTATCGTCTCCCTAGATTTTTTTGCAAGGAAGATGTAGCACAGGAAGAATCTCAGCCTTATACTTCCAGATTCGCTTCCAAAAGCAGGGAGGCCAGTTGTCCTGTTGATTTGCTTCTTCTTGTGTGATTGCTTGTAGGTACTATTGATTGTAGAACTCCTTTGGTTTCTATGTCTAGGAATGTTGTTAAAGGCATTTCATAGGGGGCAACTAGGGGTGCCTAGGCTTAGAGTTCAAAGCCTAGTGCCTTAACATACCTAGGCTAGGCTCTTTCTAAGAGACACTTATTTTTTAGGATTAAGATGCACGCCTCATAGATTTTTTTTTTTCAAAAAAATTAAATTCATTTTAAAATAGCCATTTTATTTAATAATGTAATTGGTTCTTTTAATACTATTTGGTGTTTGTAATATTGGATTGACAAAAGTAATGAGTAGTTGATTAGAAGATTAGATGAAAACAATAATGAAGATAATGAATTTACATATGAGAATAATTCTTTTGACAAAGGATTGTGGCTAAGCAAATGTGGTGACACATCACATTAAATTGAGAAATAGTATGAACTTTAAACAATAAGGGTTACTTCAATGAAGTTTGTAAATAATGACAATTCTAACTTAGAGAGAAATATAAAGATGAAGTCATTACCCAAATCTATAAGCTAAGGAAGGAAAAGCCGATGAATTTTTATTTGATAACGATAATAAATAGTATTCTTTGTCATAAGTATCTCGAAAATAATATTTCAAATTTCTTAATGAATTTTATTATTGTTGTGCATTTACAGTGAATGGTGCTTATTAATTGCTATTTTTTCTTTTGTTATTTGAATTATGAGTTTGCATAAATATTTTTTTGGTATTCTTATCCTATTATAAGCTTAAAAAATGGAATCCCTTACAAGAATGTTCCATATACAAATTTCCAATGGGTGATTGACTTCCATCAGACTGCGCCTTTTGCCTTGCATCTAGACTCCAGGGACCCTTCATGCCTTTAAAAACACTAGAATAAGCATCTTGATCAGCTTCACTGTTAATAGGAGTCTGATGATTTTTCTGAGAGTATTCACATCAAAGGTTCAGTTGAGAACATCCTCGTTTCCAAGGTCTGTCTTCTGTTATTAGTTCGTCTACTTTAAAAACTTATGCATTTGCATTTATAAGAACAGAGGGTTTGCAGTTGTACATAAAAGGGCTGAACGGGGATCTATGGATGATCTAGATGTTGACATTTTTGCCATATATAAGGCTGAAGTGAGATACTGCCCTTCCAGTTTTATTAGCCACCTTGATGAGCATCTCTGAAAAAAAATAAGTGGTTCTGGAACAATACTTCTTCCATTAATGCTGCAACAGCATATCTGTGAAAACATAAGTAGTTCTGGCAAAATTATTCCATTAATGCTTCTCCGGTATTCTTTTATCATTCAACATAACTAACAGTCTGAGTGTGGCGAGAATTCAGGGCAGATCTTTTTCTGAAACCAAGGCCTCCTTTTGGTTTGCACATTGATTTCCAGAAGAACTCTATGATTCAATTTTTTGTGAGGCATTTTTGGCCTTTTTTCGCATAACTAGGTAGAGCCCATTTTGCTCTCATCAACCCCCCCCCCCCCACCAAAAACATAATCTCTCATCAATATGTTGATTTTTCATGCTTGCTTTTAGCAGTGCTGCAGTTGCCAGAGTATATATGGGTAAACTCATAGCCACTTTTTTTACTTGGTTGCTCTGTCCTTCGAAGGAGAGTACTTTGCTCTTCCAGATTTGAATTATGTCAGCGGTGTTTTACTACGAACTTTTTCGTTTCTTTCTTGCTTCAGGCATTGCGTTCCATCTCCCTGAAGCCCAACATTCTTTTTATTTCTGTTGTGTTCCAAGAGGGTGCCTTCAGATCCCATTTACTTCAAGACTATTTAGCTAGCTGCTTTAATAAGACTCAGAGATGGTGATATAATTCAGAGCATTACTCTTGTAAAAGATATGAGATTGGCTACCTACTTGAGATGAATTATTCCTCGTATCTCTTGGATGTCATTAATGTTCCCTTTTTTCCTGGAAGCACCAAGCAGGAGATATCTTCAACAGAAACAGTAAGTGTAAGGGGTAGTTGTCTGATTCCTCTCTTAGGATTGATTTTAAAAACAGGAATATCTCCATTCACAGCCATGGACAAGAGGACCTAGGAAACACATTCTCTAGGATATAGTAGGAACGTGTTGAATATAGATTTTGGGGATTTCCAAGAAGAATAGTTATTCAATTTTATCGAAGGCCTTAGACATATCATTTTTTACTACCAGTAAATCCTGCTTCCACTGCTCCTTAGTACAGTGTATGGGTTCTCTGGTTCCTAGCATTAAAAGAGATATGTATGACATCAAGAAATGCAGTTTGTTGACATGACGAGAAAGGGTTTAACTCTGTCTGCAAGGATTTTTTAGAGAAATTTTCTAGACTGAGTCGCATAAGGATATTAGGAAGCACTTAACACTAGTTGACTGATCACTTTCTGAAACTTCGCTGATGAAAGTATGGTTGAGTTCGTTTCTAAGGTTTCCATGTGTGAAGAATTTTTCATACAGTTTAATGATATCTTTTGTAACAATTGGCCAATAATTCAATGGAACGTAGCTAGAAATACATCTGGTCCAGGTGGTGTATGTCGCCGCATGGAAGAGACTATTCCTAATCTATTCATCAGTTGGAATATCACACAATTCAGCATTATTCCTTCGTAACTAGTTTAGCAAACAGACTATCAAGATATTGACGGAAATTTGGGGAAGAGGATGTGGTGAGTCATCATATAGGAAAAAATTAGAATAAAATTCATACCAATTGTTGTACCTATCACGTTTCTCTGTTTTATGGTAATTAATGAAAATATTCCTCCCAAAAATGATTGTGGTCAAATATGTTTATGTATTGGCTGAAATAATCGATATATCGGCCTATATTAAAAATATCAAATGATACAACCGATATTTAATTAATATATCAGTCGATATAACTCTGTTAACTTATGATTTTCAAAAATATTTTTTTTCTAATATATCCAGTATCAATATGATTGCAACCAATATCAATATTTCTATTTATGTAAAGTGCTTAAAATAAGTAGAAGTAAACCAAATATGTAAAGTGTAATTTTGATAATTCTAGACAGAATAATAAACAAATCAAAATTAATGATCAAAATATTTCTTATAATAATATATTTCTTTACGTTGGATCTATGATTCAAGAAAATGAAGAGTTTAGTAATGGCATAACATATAGGAATAATGTATGCTGGTTAAAATAGAGACGGCATGCTATGTTATCAAAATATACTTCTAAAACTTAAAAAAAAATTATATAATATGGCAGTTAGACCCACTATACTTTATGGATTAAAATGCTGAGCAATCAAATAACATGTATAAAAAATAAGCGTTGCCGATGAGAGAATACTAAGATAGTAAGTGAATTACACTAAAAAAATAAGATCATAGATGATGACATCTGTAGATATTTGAATGTTGTACTTGTACGAGATAAGATGAGGAAAGTTGTTTAATGTGGATTGGATACTTAAAACGTGAGCCAAATGAGGTACCTGTGATGATGGATGAGTTACGATCGGAGGAAAGAAAGGAAGAAGTAGTCTTAATGAAATTTGGAGTGAGGTGATAAAAAATAACTTAAAATTACTTTTATTATTGGAGGATGTTGTACTAGATTGTGTTGTTTGATGAAAACGGATTTATATAGTGGACCCCACATAGTGAGTCATAAAGTTATGCTGTATTCAGATCAAGGAGTTCTGCCAGTAGTGCTTCCTCTAGCCTCCAATCACATTGTTGTACAGGGGATTTGAAAAACTGCTTCTCAATGAGGTTAATTTAATGGTTGTTTTCCCAGAACATGTTCTGTTCTGTTTTTTCAGCATTTTTTTTTTAATATTTCCAAACTTTTCCGTGAGAACAAGAATATATGAATTTGATACATTTGTATTTTCATCACTAACAATACAGTTGCACATTCTTCCTCTCTGCCCCATATTGTATTAAATCTGGAAAACTTCTGAAATATGGGTGGTAAACGTCTTAATTGGAGGAGGGGTGAGCAGTCTGATGAACCTTGCAGATGGTGCTTGGCAGTGGCTTAAGGGGAGGCATTTCTCCAGTGAGTGTTTGAAAAGCCTCTGTCCCCGATTTCCTTAATTACTATTCTTCCACCTCATTTGCAAAATCAAGCATCAGGGTGCAACATCACAGTTCCAAATCCATTTGTGTTGAATTGTTTTTTTTTTTTTTCAGTGTTGAATTGTTGATTGCGGTTTTGAGGGTTTTGTAGAGTACTAGATGCATCGGCTGCCACACTATATTTCTTTTGCAATGCCATTAGAGTGGCCCATAAGCAGGATTGGCATATGTAAGTTTGACTGATGTGATCTTAAGACTTCAAGAAAGCTGCTTGGTTTGTAACCTTGTATGATTTGTGGCTCTACGCACTTTCACAGTGACCAATAATGATGGCTAATACCATCATTGTTATTGATGGTTGATGGGACTCAAGAATCTATGCATAGACTGAATTACATAAAGGTTGATACTGTCCTTTTGATGAAGGAGAAGGCTGCCTCCATTACTGTGTGCTGGCTTAGCATGTTATTATGGATCGAGTTAGATTGGCTGCTTGTTTTTATTCAGTTTAGTTTCACAACAAAACTAGGTTGTAAATTGCTTACCAAGGCTTTCATTTGTCGTTTTATGGAGATATGCCCAATTCCGTGACAATTCCAGGAAATTAGTTTCATGGCAACCTCTTAATCAGAACCCCTTTATTCTCAGTGTTCTTTCTTCATTTTGAGGCACTAACTTCTTCATCTCCCCCTCTGCTGTGAAATTGTTCCCCCATCTTTTTGGATGGAGACTAGCTGATCTCCTTTTAAGCAAGCCTCTCTCAGAAGCATTTGGAGGTTAGGCTAGATTTTAGTGGTTCTGTTGTGTCAAGACTTGGGTAGTCGAGTGATAGATTTATGCTGTAATCAGCGTGCTTTCTGGTCGGGGATTGAAATAGTATGACCAGGGGGGGATTCAATGAGTTCAGCGTTTGATGTGCCTTATAGTGATAGGGTTCAATAGGAAATGTAAATGGTGGAAGGGTTTTGTTTGGATTAGGATGGATAATTGGATAAAAGAAAGACTCAGTAATGGCGAACAAAAAAATTTGGCGGAAGCAGAACAGGGGAAAGCTCATAGGCTTTTACCTTCACTGAGGAAGGGAAGAAGTTGTTATTGAGGTAATGTCACCATACTGGTTTACAAATATGTTCATTATAGTTCATAGAGGAAGGGGAAGTCTGCATTTATTCTTGTTCCATTATTTTTATATATTCACCCTCTCTTTGACTATGAACATGAGATAATATAGACTGCTTGATTCACAAGTTTCATCACGGGGTATTGTACTTTCAACCTAGTGCATATGAAATGTGCTCGAAGTACCTACCTCCCACATTCCCATTCCTTGCTTTCGACATGCCAAACGAACCTTCTAGACAGGAAAAGGTTGTCAAGGTGACAGAAAGCTGGCACTAGTTATTTTAGTTTTTGCACCACAGTTATTCTAACCCTTTCTTGTCCTTATTTACTTAAGGATTAATGAAGCTCATGACTTACCTGGTACTGTATTTGGTTTCAGAAATTGGAAGCTATTGATATTTTTGTTTAACAGTGGTCATGAACACATTTTCATTGCTTTTTCCGTTTTTCTCACAAAATTTCCAAGATCCATATTGGGGCTAAAGTAATTATATGAACTAAAAAATTAGAGATTGCATGGTGAGTATCTTCTTAACAAAATCTTCATCTAGTGTATAGGACAAAATCTAATTTGAGAAATGTTTGGAGTATACCATTTAGGTTCTGGGGGACACCATTTAGTGACATGGATGCAAATCCATTAATGCCATCAGTGTTGCATTCAGCTGATGCATGAATCATGCACCTCGGTTTCTTTGCTCATCATGGAAGATTGTGTTGCCATGATTGCTTCATGGAAGATTGCAAATCAATTATGGCTGTTGATAGCAATCATATCGATATTGGATATATTGAACAATACATATCGGTATTAAATATATTGGACAGAAACAAATTTCTAAAAATCATAAGCTGACAGAGCTGTATATGCTAATATATTGGCTTTGTCAGTTAATATAAAAATATATTATGATATTATCGTGGTATCGAAAAATAACGGTATTGGGGGACCCTGATACCTATACACATTGGTCAATATGTATTATATCACCTAATATTTTCATTAATGCTTTGATGACGAGACGAAGTTCATTGATTAATGTAATTAATCCCATCTTGGAAACTCACACTTATATTAGCTAAGTAGATCAAATCTTGTGTCTACCTGTAGAGAGCAGTGTGGGCATTTGAGTTTATACTCACTGGCTGAGTGTAGAAAGTTCACATTAACAAAACTGCCAAGTGGGTTAAGCGTGTACACTAGCTTTGTGTGCAGATTCTTCTCAAAATAACGAAGTGTTAGCCTGGTGAGGAGTTTAATCAAGTTCCTTTTGCAACTTGGAATCTAGATTTGGAGTAATTCCATCAATTGTACGATCTTGTCTGTAGGCATAACTCTCGTCCCGAGAGTGAGCCATGTAAAATTATTGTCATGTGTGCTGTTTTCTTGTCATATAGTAAAGTCATCCATCCATCTAACAAATTGATGCATAATTTTGCATCTTGAAAAAGTGCATGCACCATGTGGAACTGCCTTCAAAAACAAAGGATACCACTTTGAACATTGCTATTTGCCAAATGTTTTAGGGAGTTATCATTTGGTTATCATATGCATCATGTAGCATACTAAGCTTTCTTTCATTTCGGCTCTTCAATATCACCGTGTGCCTATGATCTGGAGAACTCTAACCAACCCCTGCAGTTAGTGAACATATGGTGTTATATGATTTTGCAAGCCACTTATTTTTATTATTCATTTTGGGTGGGGTAACCTTCCATTAAATGGGTTGGAATGCCCGTATGCCTAATCTATTTAACAAACTTTTTGCAGTTGAAGATATTTAGACTAGACATATATGATCTTTAGTGCTCTTCAGCAAAAGCTTGTGATCTCCTCTGACTTTCAATTAAAAAATATATTTATTTTTTCGCACATGGTTGTCACTGGGATTTGCAACTTGACTCCCCTGCAGTGCTAGGTAAAGTGAAAGATTTCTTAGGGGTCATTTCAGAAGCTAACAAAAACCTTCAGCTTAGTGCAAAGGTATGTAGGTATCTGCTATAATCAGCTCAACAATGTTCTTCTCTTTGTCCTCAATTCCAAGGTTAAATACATTCACTGACATGCAGGACAAGCCTGAGGACTATGATATCGAGGTTCTTACCGGGAATGAATCGCACTTAATCGAAATGGTCAGTGAGTTTATTTCGTGGTGCCCGCCTCTTGGAAAGAAGCAGTAAGGCTCAGGATTAACATACTGTTGCTTGTAATTTACAGGATCTGATGCTAGGCATTGCTGATCTTCACACTCCGGAGGCTGTGGCTGCTGCTGATGCAGCAATTGCTGGACATCAGTCGGTTCTTGATTTACCTGCTGACAGCAGTTCTTCCGAATCGAAAGGCATTGGTGAAGATGATGAAGATGACGCCAAGCAGACTTGCTCTCCTGTTAGACACCAAAACTCAGAGTGGCAACAAGGTGATATTGTAAGTGAGAAATTTCGGAGCCACCAAAAGAAAAAGCGACAGAAGATTGTCGAGCTCTCATAAATGAGCAGCCTTCTTTCAGGCGACAATCATCTCTTGATGCGAGGTTCCAGCTTATGGTTATTTATGAGATTGATGAGCATAAACCGAGCTGTCAGGGGATCATACGGTTGCATCGGAAGTCGTGGGGTTTCTTCAACCAATGGGTAAGTTGTGCTTAGAATTAGTATAACAACAACAACCAATGGGAGCTGAGGAGCGTGGGGATTTTGATTTGTGAAATAGAATCTTTTATATATTTTTTTCTTTATTAGATTAATTATTTTCTTTCTTTTTTTACGCAAATCTTATTAAAACAAGAATTTAAACAAAAAAAGAAAAAAAGAAAAGTAAAGTAGGATGTTTCGGGAAGTATGATCCCTCAAAGGGGTGTGGGAGGCCTTTCCACAAGAAGGATCCCTCAAAGGGGCGTTGGGGGCCTTTCTACAATTAAGGTTGACAGTCCTGCTTTGAAGTGTAGAATTAATGAAAATTAAAAAGGATTATTTTTAAAAAATATTAGGAGAATATTTTTTTAATCATTATAAATAACATCGTATTTTATATTTTTATCTACATTAATTGATTTACAAAAGAAATAGATGGATATGGAAGGATGCTGAAGATGGATATTTACAAAAGAAAATATTAGGAGAAGATGTTGATTTTATATTTTTTAATCAGGATTTTTCTTAGTAAGATCAATAATTTTATAGTATTAATATATTTAATAGAATAATTCATTAAAAAATGATCTTAATATATATATAATAGAATATATCATAATAAGTCCTTTGAAAAATTTACAATTTGAGGGAAGAGAAACTAATATGACTTTGTTCGGATGAACGTATTATTTTGACTGCATGAGCATCTTGGTCATTAATGGTCTCAAAATAGTTGATCTCAACAATTGTAAAAATTCTCAAATTCCACACGTCTAGGAAACCGATTAGGAAATCAATGATATTAATGCCCGTCACAAGGAAATCTACTTGTCACGGTAGAAGCGGTTTGAACATCAGTAGCTACAGCCCTATTCTCAATAGCTATTGCTTAACCTTTGACAACATCGATTTGGTCCATAGCACACTTCGCATGCGTATCTATTCCGTAAGGTTTAGGGTCCCTAGCCTTTCCACGATGGCAACGGCCTTCCTGCCTAAGGCCCTTGTCACCGTGGGACGTATGAAGAACTGGGAGAGCCTTGCCACTTCATGATCAAGAAATAGGATCATTTGTCAAACATGCTCGAGCATAAGTGAGGACTGTGGAAAGCTTATGTTAGCATTAATCGTTATGCTATGAATCTCAAATCAAAAATGAAGGAAAGATCGAACCTCTTGGGAGAGAACCTACACCTCATCCTCTAAAAGGACAAGAAGGGGCCACCAGCGTCATGACCAAGCCATGCAGAGAACTATTGTTTGAGGGTTGGGGATCTATGCCTTGGGAACTTCCTCATTACGCCGGACCCGCTACTCTCTAGGGAGCAAGAGCCAAGATGCATCACAGTTGTTCCAATCATAGAAGAC
>JAOVVI020007066.1:0-15131 GCA_028571085.2 Nepenthes alata | reverse complement strand
CAACCGTAGAGGAGAGAAATCTTAGAGTGAGAATCCACTAAAGTATCAATGAATTGGCAATATATGACAAGAGAAATATCATAGGATTTTCAATGCAAAACAACATATAAGAACTGTGCTTCAAGCAGGGGAAGGGCCGTTAGTTGAGACGTTGGAAAGATGGTGTTTAAAATGCGATACTGGATGAAATAGTCAGTTGATAATATACTTATTCTACTCTTATAACGTTTATATGTTATGAGTTATCCCATAAGATACACAAAGGTATGGAAAAAGATGTGCCATAACGCGGGGATGCAGTGGCCATATAATGAATTGCTTTTAAATATTCAGTGGGCAGCCAATAGATAGAAAGGCTCTAACCCCAAAGGGCAATCCTTCCGTCTTACACTGGCTGCGTCGATTTACTATCTCTGAAAAGGTCGTAATCATCGGCGTTTTAACGATTCCAGCTGGGCTAATGAGCACAAGCTGGTTACTCAGATTATGAATACGGTGCGTCATAAATTAGCTATTTCGATCCCTAGGAGTAATCGTGATTTCAAATACATTAGAGGCCGATGGAACCTAACCCTTTAGACCTCGTTTGACGAAAAATCAATGATGGCCAGGTGCTCAATGGAAAGGATTATTCTGGTTGGTGACAGACCTTAGCAGAAAATGGAGCGCTTTGCATATCTGGTGCCTTCTGTTCAGATTGCTTTCAGGCCGGATTGAGTCTCAAAAGGAGGTTAGCGCGGGTTGTTCCTGTTCTTGACCGATTAGTGTGTTTCCCTAGTATTTTTGGGTCTACTCCCTTTCCAAAAAAAAAAAGGAGGCTAGCGCAAGTTAGTGCTATTCTTAAACGATTGGTGTTATTACCCGATAGTTTTGGGTCTACTCCCTTCCCTAAAAAAAATGGGGGGAGGTTAGTGTGGATTAGTCCTGTTCTTGACCGCTTGGTATGATCCCCCAGTTGTTATCTTGTTATTCCTCTGGTGATGATCTTGGTGGGAGCGGTTTCTCAACTTTGACAAGATTGTTATCATGCCGACGCATGGTTGGCTACTCCCTCTCCTCGAACGTTTTTTATGGTATGTGTGGTGTCCAATTTTCTGCCGTTGTATGAATGGCTACATACTCCTGATATAGTATTTTGCTGCTTTGCACATGGCTCGTGTATTTTGGTGGCTACTGGCACCCATGAGCTACTCAGATCAGCTTGAACGGAGTGGATTGACGGTGATCCCCTGAGGCGTTGCACCTGATGGTTGCCCGTTTTGACCAGTATGCTCTCACTTCCGTAGCGGATGCTTAGTTAGCCGGGATGGAAGGAATGTCGTGCTATTCGTATGGATACTAGGACCTACGGTTACTGCTGGCTTGGTTGATGGATTTCAGCGGATGTACATCTGTTTAGTCCTTTATTTTTTATTTTTTTTGGTTTCGTGACATGACTCACAGTGCTCGGGGAATGCCCAACGTCTTTGTTCTAAATCCAAGTCCAAAACGTTTGGAGATAGAATATTAGTTATGTATTATTTTTTTTTTATTTATATAATTTAATTACTTACCCAAAAAAAAAAAATACACTAAGGTATCATGGGGAGAGAGCATCACTTCTTTGGAGTAGGGTTAAGATAAGAGACTCTACCGTAGGAAGACTACCCCGGATGATATGATGAGTGATGTATACCGATTGAATGCAACACGATCAAAGCTTTTAAGGTATTACAAATATTTCTTGTTTTCCTTCAAAAATATTGTGAAATTTTGCGGCATTTAATTTTGCCCAGCTTCGATTTTTCTTAGTAATTAATGATAATGAAGTTATCAGGCCGGTAGTTATTTTCTTAGAAACTAATATTTCTATTATGGGCCATAAATAAACCAATTTTTACAATGAATTAATCATTTTTACTTATCAAATGAGAAATATTTTCAAATGGTATTTTCAATCGTCGTTTTCTTAGTGACTAATAATCCCACTAGTTATCCACAAGCAAAAACATCACTGATGATAAACATTTTCTTCGATAATACCTATTTTAAATTCTTATTTTCTAACCAAACGATGCGATAGAAAATAACATAAAAATAAACCATCGATAAATATTTTTGCATCGTTAGTTTTCTCAACTAAATATGATGTAACAATCACAACTGCAGCAAAATGGTGTCTCCATCCTCGCTTGAGCAAGTAGTCGGGCAAGATGGCATTTCGTTCGAGTTCATCTGGCTTCTCTAGTGAAAACAAAAAGGGGGGAAATTCTGTCCCAATTCAATTTCAGAGCTTAGTTGACCTACTCGGATCATTTATAGAAGTGATATCAGAATAGAAATCTTCAGATGATACAACACAGTGGAGAAGGTAAAAAGACAATTTGTCAGAGAAATCTCCTGCATAGACTAATACATATATATATATATATATATATATAACTAAATAGATCCATATTTCAATGATTCCCAGCAGAAGGGCTTGAAGATGTAAACTCGAGGTGAGCTTTTGAAGAGCAGAGCCACACAAACACAAACTGCAGCAATGGTCACCAGCGATAGCATTGCTGGTCGGTACGTGAGCGCTGTTCTTGCATACCCATAATGTAGCTTCCGAATGCATTGATTGCAGCTCTGGGGCATGGATTTGGCTCCCATCTTGTCCGTCTGGAGGCTAGCAACTTTGACCGGTTCGAGTTTATCGGGTTGCTTTTGCCAAGATATTTTATCTGAGAGAGCGGGAGGGATGTCAACCACCACATGCCCACGAGATGATTTCTCATTAATTTTCCGCTGGACCAGATGGATATAGGAGTAGTGACCCCTCAAACAAGCATAATCGTTCGGAGTCAATCCCGTACTGTCATGCATGCTTTTCCATGCTTTGATCCCGACCTATACAAGGAAGAAGATAGATTATTAACACTTCGACTGCATCCATTTAGTGGGACTGGCTCAAGTGTGTCGAGGAACCATCTCATCCAAACAACTTAAGCTGTATTTAGGTAAAGGTCCAATAAGGATGGTATACCCTAACATGACTGTAATGCGAGCGAGTTTATGGTTGAAGAATGAATTAAATATATGCCCAAATCTAACGTGATGAAATATAACTCGAAAGGATGGAACTCTCTGGTATATGAATTCTAGCTTCAGGCAGAATATGCGCTGATGCCTTATCAAAGAGCCAACTTTTCCAAAAAGCCCAAACTGATAGGCTTAGTGATAAAATGGTTCTATATTTACATCTCTATTGGTACAAATATCAGCCGATATGTATTTGTATCAGGACCCAAACAACAATATTTCTCAATACCGCAATAATATCGCGATATGTTACTATATCGGTCGATATTCAAATAGATACATCAGTCGATACAATTGATATATAAGCCGATAAACCTAATTCGGCTTTGTCAGCTTCTAATTTTCAGGCTTCTTTTTCCTTCCGATACATTCGATATTGATCTGTATTGTCCAATACCGATACGACCCAACCGATACCGATACCGATATTTTATCACATCACATGGACATCATCTGGGCATGAAATATTAATTAAAGATACTACCGTTAAATACCTAATGCTATAAGATATCTATATATGCAGATCCCAAGAATAAAGCTTACTACCAAATGGTCAAAATTGCTTCGATGTCATTTCAAGAATCCAACTCATCCTAAAAAGCTTAAATTGTTAGGTAAAATCTCAAAAATAGCTTTCACACTGACACTGAGAGGCCACAGAGTTGAGTAATACAAGCTACTACATGAATATCATGTCTCAGAATCAGATACACTTTCTTGAACAGAAACACAAATTTGAGGCCGAGTGTTTTATCCATTAAATTTATCTCTTTTTTTTTTTTTGGTTAAGTAATCCAGTAAATTTATCAAGTTGCATTTAAAGGGGTTCAACAGGTGGATTGAATGCAGCATCAACGGAAAGGATTGGAACTCCTCACATGGAAAGACAACACTATTCAAACCTAACTAGAAGTTGCTATAAAGGAACTCCAAACAACCAATCCACTAAGAAATTAATCCAAAAAAGATGCAATTATTTTTGGATGTTATTAAGCATGCTTTAGAAATTTCATGCATTTAATTTAGCCAAAAAATGACTGAATTAGGATGTTAACCCAACCTGACATGACTGTCATCCACAGGTATACAGTTTCCCATGTCAATCTAAACAAAAATCAAACAGATCAATGACGGTGCCAAGGGCTGAATTCCTTACCATTCCAGGATCTTCCATTAATGCATCCAAAACATTCTCAAAGCCATCCCTACTGGCAGCTATATGCAGAGGCGTCAAACCACCGGGACCAACAATATCAGGTCTAAACAAGAAACCCTTGGAGAGCCCCTGGTTCTCCTGATTTTGCTGTGCCTGTAGACAGTCTAGCTTGTGCACGATCCTTTCAGGAACATATCTTAAGAGGGATTCTACCATAGGCCTGCAATTCCTCCGCACAGCACGGTGGAGAAGATCCATCCCTGACAATGCATGTTCAACAGAAGGGTGTCCTCCTGCGTCTACAGTCCCATTAAACAGTATGTCCAGAAGTTTCACAACTACCGCACACCAATCACGATCCATTGAGAAATCAAGGAGGCACTTGATCCGTTCGAAGGGGAAGAGTTCCAACAAGCAGTCCGTGTCAGACGGTCTGAATCTCCTGCGGTTTCTGTGAAGAAGCCAACCCATTTCATGTAAGAAGTCCAAGGCTTGATTCTTTTCTTCAATTTTCTCATATCCTCCTTGAATGTCATCAGCAGTCTCTTCCACATCGATCACTCTCTCCAGCGTGCAAATCTCAGAACAAACATCAGGCTCCGCAACAATAAAAGGAAAGAAGCTTCCACTCAAATCAAAATCCTCAACCTGCATGGATACCAGAATCATCTTATTGGAAACTGTTGTAAAATTGTGCTAACAACGATTAAGGTCTGGAGTGGACTCCGGAGGAAAAAAAGGTAGGACCTGGGAAGGCCACTAAAAGTATCCATTTGAACCATAAGGAGCAGAAGCTTGAACGAAAATAGAAAACCAAAACACCATGTGCTATCTCTTGGGACAACGAAAAACCTTGGAGGCTTGCAAGCACAACCAAAAAAAGGTAGATGGCCAACCCATAGGGTTTTCCTTGAAAGTGCTACTGATACTTGAAGATGCACCCAAGAGAAGCCATTAGCAAACCATTGGTTGGGTAAGCCTGATAAGGGGTTATTCTTATTCATGAATGTGTTAAGAGTCGGTCACCACATGGGTTCTGAAGGTTGAGGGACAGGGTTTTTCTAACTTTTAGGTACGTTGTTAAACACATGTTCTATACTGTAAGCAACTATATGCAACATGATATGATGGTGGGGTGGTAGGCTGAAGTTTGATATAGTGGATTACCAAGGTTGATGGGTAATGATAACAGCTTCAAGTTCAGCAGGCAGGGGATGGTTTTTTTCCCCCATGTATATTGTGTCCATGTTTGCTAAAAAGCACCCATAGAGAAAGGCCCAAGTAAAGGTATTCTTTATTGTGTTATTTGTTATTCTACATAATACTCCTGGTTATCTATTTCTGCACAGGATCCTTGTAAGTGCAGACCATGGACCTAATACGGGAAAGAAGGCAACAACAGATCAAGAGAAAATAGGCCACAAAATATGCATTTCAGAGAGAGATAGAGAGTTCTCTTTTGAGGGTGGGGTTAGGGGGCATTCAATTTCGTTACTCTATGCTCAAAGTAAATTGGACAACAGAGTGAAAGCTATCCTTTTCTAATATGCCAAAAGCAAATTGTGAACTCCATCTAAAATATTCCTCTCTTAATGAAAAGATGCTCAGCCAAAATTGAATCTTGCAATCCCAGAAAGAACTCCCAGAGGTTTACCCAGTTATTACAAAATTATAAGACAAGGTTCAATGCAAAGCCAATTCAGGGAGTGGCTCTTCCATATCTAAACCAAATCCTGGTATATTGCTATAAAATTGACCTGGGGGGATAATATCATGGCCAAGTGACATTGTGACATCAATAAATGAGAAAAGATAATACCACCTCAATATAACCTCTCCCTGTAACGTTTGGTATAGAGCAAGGGAAGCATAGACACTGGATTTCCCCATGCTCAACAGATGCATCATTGCCCTCCACTAAGCTGTTACGACTTTCCTGAAGCAGATACTTTCCTTCTAGCATGCAGAATAACCTGGGAAAACAGAATACATGAGAAACGTCAGGGGTATGAAGGTAGTCTTCAAAGACTCCAAAGAGAACCAGGAAGCTGAAAATAGATTGTCACCACAACGATGCATTGAAATCCCAATGCGACGTGAAAATCAGAGCTGTGGGGGTACATTTGGGTGTGCTCTCAGCCGAAGTTATTCAAAGTTTCACTGTTTTCTACAAATGGGGAGCATTTAATTGGATTCCCAGGCATTTTCATCCGGTTCACTTTTGTTTTCTCTTCATCTTTCGACATAGGTCATGTTTTTCTTCGGTGACGTGGTTAAGTTCTTGGTTTTGGTTGTCCTATCTTTGGCTTGGGGTTTCCTCCAACCGGTTTGGCTCCTTCAACGTGTCTACACTCTTCAGATATGCTTTAAACCCAGGATAGAAACCTGGCTTTTGTACACCTTTTTCTTTTCTTTATACAATTTGATTACTTATCAAAAAAACATGAAACTCAACGTACCTAGAGGTGGATTGAGAAAGATTAGGCCCTTTAATCACAAATTGAACTCTCTCAGAGGCAGCAACTGCAACAGGACTGATGCTTGAGATTCGATTTTTGTAGCTTTTAGAAGGGAATGGCGTGTCCAGAACAACCTGACCTGCAGCACAAATGAACAGAATAAATGCTTTACAACAAAACTTTGCAGAGCACAATACAAATTCGAAAGCAAATTTGTGATCTCAACAGATATCAATTCGACAAACAGACTTGCAGATATATATAAACAAGGAGAACAAACCATTGCAAATGAATGCTACTCGATTCCGAACCCTGGTGTAGATCCATCCTGTTCTCCAAAAGGGGTCATTCGACACATCTAGAAGCCTAATCAAGCTGGAGCCAAGATTACAACAAAGCTGCAAGTAAAATTGATCATGATGACAGATCTCGCATACTGCATGAGAAGGATCAGCAATCCATCAGTCATTGACTAGAAAGCATACCTCCTCCCATAAGGACTTGTTCAACCGAAGATATATGCTCAATACTATACAACCAGGTCTGATGTAGCCTTCAATATCTGTAGGACTGCGTGATAACCATTGAAGAAGCTGCAGTGATCAAGCTCAGACTTGTTCAACAGAGGCAACAGGATATCAGGGTTTATATAACTTTTAGTCTCCTCTTTTCCTTTATTTATTTATTTTTTGTTCTTTTAAAAGGAGGAGGTAGCATCACCTGCAGTCGCAGAAGTTGAGGAAGATCACTAGGATCCTTGCCAAACAGCTTAAACACAATCCTATCAGTGCGACTCTAGAACAATGCAGAGGAAGCTTTGATCAGGAGGGCAATATGTGAAGCACAAGAACAAGTATGAGCAGCAAGAAGTTTGCTTATGCACATCTACCCGTGACTATATGATTTTCCTAAATGCATTGATATAAAACATGACCACTGCACAAATTGATAAACATAACAAAATTTAGCAACAATTTGCAAAGGCTAAATAAAGTGCAATATGCCAATATCACTTATAGTAACTGAGTATACTATTCTCCATGCTCAATAGTTCAGCAGTCTTTTCTCACAAATATGATGAACACATGACTAGAGAGAGAATGCATCAGCTTTTCAAATATGTTTTGACATCAAAATATTTAGGAGTAGATGTATTTTCATTTCTAGTTATCTTCTCCAATCTTAACAAGACATTCAGAAGCAACTGTCAGCAAAAATACCCTCCTTGGATTGAAAAAGATCAGAATTTTGAACTTGACAGAACATATCAGCACAATTCCACCAGTTAGGCTGTAAAGTTTGTGTACAATTACAATCACAGCAACATATCCAGAGACTAGCTCAAAAAGAAAAGGAAAATATTTTCTCACTTTGGTTATTGAACAGGAACATGAGTTTGATAAAACATTTAATTGGGCCCAGAAAATATAAACTATCAGTGTCACTGACTCTCTTTCCCAACGCACCAGAAAAAAGAAACTAATTATGAACTTGCCAAAAACTGCGTTTAAAGAACTACCACTAGAACCAAAAATAACAAAATTACCTGAGCTTCACTTCCACTTGAACTTGATAACGAATGGGCAGAAATTGAATCAGAGTTTCCACTTGTTTGAGGCGGGCTTGACTTTAGTGAGTCTCGCACCCAAATTGGGCAATCAAGAGAAGTACTAGGCTTCTCCTGCTTATCTACACAATCTTGTGTGTCATTATATTCATTATTCAGATCAATGTTTGTTAGCTGGTGTCTTTTTTCCATGGTTGTTATGCCATTTTCTTTTGAAGGCACAAAGTCACCTGCTACTTGAACTCTTGGATGCATAGCAGATGCAGTTTGCTGCATTCCAGAGGGAGACTCATTTGTAGACGGTTGTTTCTGTGCACTTGCTGTTTCACATTGTTGATCAGCCATCAAAGGATCCTTAAAATCAGCCCAGATATCCAATTTAGAAAGTGAACAAGAAAGAAGCGGGTTTTCACATCATTAATGATAAGATCTCACACCTTTGCCCCAGCAGATGCCTCAACATCTTGCAAACCCTGAGATCTCTGCCCTAATCCAGATATGTTGCTTTCATTCAGTGCACCAGCAAGACTGGAGAGATTCTTCAATAAATGAGATAGCAGATCCTGGCCCTTCGTTTGATCTGTGCTACTTGCTGCAATTCAAAGGGAAAATAGGGAGTTAAACAAATATACTGAGATGCTAAATTGATAACACAGTACCTCTCTTGATGATGGCAAACACCAGAAATTGTTTCAAGCACCCACATTGATGGACTATGACAAGAGGTACCAATTGTCACAGCCTAGGAATTTGTCCTGCGGGTTTAACAGCAGGAAAATAGCCTATGGCCACACACCGAAGTTCCAAGAAGATTAAATTAGTATCTCAATTACTGTTTCAACAAATAGCTAGGCAAAGTTGGGAATCTATCCTGCTAAGCAGTATATAAGTTATTCACTTGTTTGAGTACAAGGAATGTGTAATTATTCTAGTGACGAACCTAAACCACCAGACGCAATAGGAAGAGCATGAACACATTTCATCTAATTATAAAAAAAGCTAACTTTTTATCATTAATATATGTTTTTCCCGCATCATAGGAGTTCAGGCTGGGCCCCAAAAGGAGATAATGTTAAGCACAAAGGAGAGATGCACATTATTGGGAGCCTTGCACCTCCAGATTGGTTTTTCTCCTTCTGATAGAAACGAAAGTGGTAAAATGGAGAATCAAAAAGCATCTTCGGTTGTTAGATGATCAAAACGGAAGCCACCATGTATTTTTAATTGGAATTAGATGTCCTCTAAGCAGAGTAGTAGAAGAAAGCATGAACTCATATATGACGACATATAGAAGCCCCTTTAGACATTTGGAATCCAGAAAATCATGCTGCCTTGCGAGGAAAAGCGATGCGAAGTGTTAGAATAAACTCAGAATATCCTGGGTATATGTTAGTATATTGCAAAGGTATTGCAATCATTGTAATATATTGTAAATAAACCTATATATGTAATAGATCCAAATTGGGGATTTGCACAAATCTTCTTCCTCTTTATTTTTATTATTCTAGGATTAAGGAATCAAGGAAAAGTAAATTCAAGAGGTTTGAGTTCGTTTATAGTTGCTATTTCCGCAGGGGGCGACATTGGAATTTCCCCTCTTGCTAGATGAACTAAAGCTGGTTTTAATTCCTGGCGTTGGTTTGCAATGCACATGATGATGTGAATCCTACCTGGAATCCTGTCTATGCATGTAAGAGAGCTACTGAAATGTTTTCACGTATTCATGAATTACTTAAGAATAAAGCAAACTAAACCAAACTAAGGCTTTTCCCACTAAGCAAACTAAGGCTTTTATTATTCCTTAATAAAATCACATCCCTATCCTAACTTCCCCACCATTTGCTTCTCTATTGCTTCTAAACTACATTTCACATATTTAGTCATTGTTTTAGAATTCTAAAACTTACTTTCCAAATATCTATCACTTAATCAGCCAAAACTATGTTATACATAAAAAAAATGCACCAAGGTACATCATCTTAAATGTGTTTGGTCAATCCATGCATCACCAAGGCAAATAGATACTGGTATAAAGTTAACCTTTGGGGCAAATTAATCATAATCCGAAAAACCTCGGTTTCCCTTATGTGTGTCCCTTTTATAACTCTTTTTTATAACTCTGATAGATACAATGGATAACCCTTTCTCTCTGAAATTCTCCATACTACTACTCTAAGAACTATATTGTACACTTCTCTAAATCGATAAACACCGAATGAAGATCCTTTTACATTATCCTAAATTGCTCCATCAGACACTTTAGCAAATAGATAACTTCCATAGTAACCTACTTGAAATGAATCCATTCTAGTTCTCTAGGACACTTGTGTCTTGCCTCTCCCAATAAATCTTTCCTATAACTTCATCACATGTTTCATCAACTTAATACCTCTTTCTTGGCACACCTCTATATATCCCCTTGGTTCTTGTAAATGTGTGACAATATGCTTTTGCTTGACTTCGACATCTTCTTGCTAATTAGGATTTAAAAAAACAAAACAAAACAAAACAATCTTGTCAACAATGAAACTCACTCTTCCCCATAAAATCTGCTATGTCTAATCAAGGGTATTTTGGCAAAGTTACTTTAGTTTCGCATCATGCATCAATAGGAAAGTGAATGGGTTGACCCTGATATAAATTTCTAAACCCCCAAATTACCTTACTTTTGTTGGTGAGGCTGGGGGGTCATGGAAGGAGGTGAAAATTAGATATTTTAGATTCCCCTATTTCCGTCATTAAAATTCCGAAACAAGGTGAAGATATTCCGCTACATCGTGGGAATGAAATTCCTAACATCTCATCACACTAGTGTGGCCACCAACTTGTAATTTGTCACAGCAGTGATGTTGTCATCATTGAAAATTAGCCCACCTAATGCAGCATGGTCACAAGAATCAATCAAAACATACTGCGGCCTAGATGACACATCATTCCATTAATCCTTCTCTCATTGTCAAATGTGATATTCTGAATGCCAGTTTTCCAACTTCAAACCCTCCAGTCCAATGAAAATAATCACCATCACATTCCAAACAAGTGTCATTTTAGAGTAAAGTTCATAAACGATCAACCTTCCACAATACATAAACAATTACCGACCACACAGATATTTGTTGACTGTATCATAAGCCCATGACCTTCCTTGCCCACCTAATACCTATGTAATTTGATTCTTTAGTGACGGAGGGTTTGCAACCAAAGGGGCACAATCTAAAATATACATAATTGATAGAGTAATGACTAGCATTCCAAATAACACCAATCATGCTAAATAATTCACCAAAAAAGAAGAATCCAACCAAATTCCAACATTATAGACTGTTGGGAACTGAATTGAAGTAAATTTTGGAAGCATGTACTTACAGTGCAAATTGGAGAGTATTCTCAACAGGCTAATTAATAGGTAGCTACTACTGCTCTCATCATTCATTGATCCCATGTTAATTGCAGTCTCAGGATGTGTTTTCCTCCTCCTCCTGTTATGCCCTGCCAAGCGCCTTCGACAACTCCTTTTTCCTTCATCAAACTCTTGAAGAACATGAAACCTGCACATGAGTGCAAATTATGAATAACCAATCCACAGAAACAAAACATCTCTTTACAAGGAAGAAGCCGCTGCTGACAAAATATGACCACCTTTCGCATGGAATTAAAAAACAAAATGAGAGGGCAGAGACATCAAAAGTGAATAGTTGATTGGACTGCGGTTCGTCATCAACCCTATGTCAGGAGAAGCGATTAATCACATAGTGTCAACTGAAGCAATTGTGTGGTGAGAACTCTACCTGCTACACTGCTGACAGAACCGCTGCATAACATTTCCTACCAGAGCTTTAGTGGCCTTGGAATGCATGTCACAAACCTTATGTCGTCTATGGTAATCCTTGGCATTGCTCAAATCAGCCCTGCAATCCTCCACCTGACAGACGGGATAGTTTCGGGTAGCTACAACAAGCTTGGTCTTTTTCCCACTCTTCCCTTCCCATTTGTCAGCCTCTCCTTCTGCTATTGGATAAACCTGGCCACCAAGCTTCAAATTAAGTGACGCAGCTTCATCATTGATCTCCTCGTCCAGAACAACAACTGCCCTCCTCCGCTTCTCCAATTCCCTCTTCCCTCTGTCATCGATGAGATTGACTTCATCTGAGGAAGAAGGCGAACAGTTCGATATGTGGGTATTCAAAGGGATTTCTGGCCTCACAGGGAAAAATTGCCTGCTTCTACAGTCTGATGGTGCCGGGTTTAATGGACTGGCAACAAAGAGATCAGAATCCCATTTCCAATCATTCAAATCCCACTCCAAACTTCTCTTTCCTTCTGCCTTCATATCGGCCATCACGGGACCATAGACATGATGGGCTTTTCCTCCAAATTTGGCATCCATATACCGGAAATTCAAGCAGTAGCAATAACCCAATTTCCAATTAAACCAGAAACCCACAAAAACAGCAAAGGACGACCACCAACAATGACCCAATAAATTAATTGCAAGATTAAATCCTCCTACACGAAATGGAAAAATAACAGAGTAGTGCAGATATTTATACGATAATATGGAAAACCCACAAATATAAATGCGTTTTAACACCACTTTTCAGCCGCAAGACGCGCACAGAAACCCCCGAAACAGTACACGTAATCAAGAAACAGTACACTAACACATGCAGGGATCCAAACAAGAGCTACCCACATGCCAAATTGATCCCGATTGCACAATTATCACCTCAATTTCTCCGGCAACAATCAATTAAACAACATCCCTTATTTTTTCTACAGTTGAACCACATAATCCCAAGCCCATCACGTACCAACGTTCAACAAAGTAAACACAATAATTACACTTGATCTGGGAGTCTGAGAGGTTGATCTGAATACTTCCTGTCCTACATCGAGATCGGCGGCGAGGGCAGAGATTTGCAAAGAAAGAGATCTAGAGAGAGAAACTACGAGCACGTGAGAATGTTGAGATACTAAAATGAGAAGAAAGATAGGTTGCAACGGGGGGAGAGTATACTTCGTCAAATTTGTGAGGATGCTACTAGATATTGGAATTGGAATCCAAGGCCCACAAAACCCACGTATTTCTCTTTTCCTTTTTTTTCTTTCGCTCGCTCTTTCACTTGCTGCAACGGCAACACCAAAAGGATATACCTACTTACCTCCCCACGCCCCCCATCCTGTCCCCAAACCCCAAAGGACGCCACAGGCCGAATTTCAATTGCTTTGCATGACCGGAATGGAAGACTTTTGGCTGTAAATCTATTGAGGATAAAATGTAAAAATATATATTTTTCTACCTTCACAATTTTATATCAACTCTGATTTTCTAAATTTGAGGTTGAAAATATATTGCTTATACTTTGACTTTTATAATAAGTATATTAGTTTTTTAATTTAATAAATATATATTAAATTTTAAAAAAATCAAATAACAGTTAAATAATTTGATTAGACATGAAAAATTATTATTTATTTTCAAATACCAATTTTATGTTACATAAAAAGGACACTAAATTATTATACATATATAACGATAAAATAATATAATAAGAAAACTTAAGCCATTATACTAAATTTATTTGATAATAATTATAAATTTTTTTATTTCTTCAACAATGTTTGGACGATGACTGTATACAACCTATCCGCTGTTGGCTATTGACTTGGATAGACTAGACTACGACGTAAAATATCTGTACTGTGATTCAATAATTTATATCTAATATATTAAAATAATAAATATATCAGTATTTTTATTTAAATTTTAAAAAATATTTAAATATTATTATGATAAAAACATACCAATATAATACTTTTAATAATAAATTTTACCTGTTAAATTAAAATTTAACAATTAAAAAAAATCGTAGGGATTACGATGTCCAAGCAAATCGCAGCCGCCTTTTTCTAGGTGACTTGGCCCATTTTACAGCTTTCACACGGACTTGCGGACCACAGTGTGCTTGGGCTGGCCTGGGCCCGCATACACCAGCTGGTCCCGTAGGTTTCGTCTTCCTTTCTAACATCTCCAATATGTTGTGGTAAAAAATTATATAAAAATTAAACATCTTTGATAATATTTATTCACATTCTTTTTTTAATATATATATATTTATTTATATTTATTTAGTTATAGAATGACGACTAAGAAGAATTTTAGCTGAAAATATTCATTAATTAAGAAGCAAAAATAACCAACTAAGTATAAAACATGGGTAGTTTAATTGAAAAATATAAATCACCGATGACTATTTAAATAAATAATTCTACACATAAATGTATAAAATATATTATTTTTAAAAAAAATATATATATATATATATATATAGCTAAAAGAGAAGATAAAAATATACAAATATTACTGCATACTGTTCTGATAAAATAATAATTTTTTATTAAATTTAAAATATAATAAATAGAGAATAAAATTAGTGGTTAACTTTAAGCCATAAAAATAAAAACAAAATATAGGGCATAGTTTGATATAATTTAACTTATTTATATCATTTGGTGCTTGTTATGGATAAAGTATAGCCCTAATTTTTTAAGAATTATAAGTGCAATTGAATGTACACATTTATTAAGTAATTACGTTGGGGGTGGCAAAATGTCAACTGACGTTCATTTAATGAGGCTGATAAGCTACAATATTTGATGGATTTATATATATATTTAAAAAAGAAGAAGAATTTAGTTAGAGAGGCCTCAATATAATTATTTTATATTTAAAAAAATAATTATTTTAAAAAATTAAAAAAAAAAACACATTGATATTTTATAATTTGTTTATAATTATTTTATAAAATTTAAAACCTATAGTTTTAAGTATAACGTTATATGCCGGTAACGTCATATTTTGACAAGTTACTGTTTGACCAAA
>JAOVVI020007065.1:0-15132 GCA_028571085.2 Nepenthes alata | reverse complement strand
ATCATTAAGGAGGGTCAAGGACATTAGCCCGCGATCCCTCCTTGATCTCGACGGAGGGCGTGGCTGTTTGCGGTGCTTCGGGAAGCAGCTATCATCGTTGTTCCTCTTCTTTCCGGTGGCAGGCTTGGCAATTTTTGGGGGGCGGTCTGCATGGTCAGGACGCTTTTCCTCATTTGCCTCCTCCGCTGAGATGTAGGCTCGAGCGATGGCTTCGACCTCCCGGAAGGACAATGGGTGCTGGTGCGACATGTGCTTGAAAAAGTCCCCCGTTGCCAACGTAACAATGAAGGCGTTGAGCTTCAGCTCGTTAGAGAGCTGGGGGATCCGGCGCACCTTGGCGATGAAGCGGTTGAGGAATCGCTTCAGACTTTCATCCGACCTCTAACGGAGGCGGACCAGGTGCCACGACTGTTTCTCTTCCCTCCGGTTGGAGGCAAACTGACTCAGGAAGGAATCCGTGAGCGCGTCGAAGGAACAGATGGAATTTGGTGGGAAGCCGTGAGACCAAAACAGTGCGTCCACCCTGAGGGTGACGGGGAAGCACTGGCACATCATGGCCTCACTCGCCCCCTGAAGTGACAGGTGGGTACGGAAGAAGTTAAAATGATTCATCGGGTCCTTACTCTCGTCATACCATTCCAGCACGGGCATCTTGAATTTGTGAGGGAGTGGCTGAGTCTGCAAATCCATGGCGAAGGGTGACCTTCGTAGGTCAGCGGAGGATCGTGCAAGTCTCTCCTTGTGTAGGAGATCCCACAGTACTTTGACCTTCTCCTCCATCGGCGGGTCAGATTCCCCTCTCCGTGCGTTGATGATGTCACGAAGTTCTGTATGGTCTTGCTCGCGCGGCTGGACTTGTCGGTCGTGGCAGATTCCCGTGCGAGTCGGTCGCTCATTGTAGGAGTCCGCGGCGGTTGGGCTCCCTTGGTCGCGGGAGTTACGGGGGTTACGCTTCTCTGGGCTCTCTCCTCGTCTGTCCCAGTTGGGATGGCTCTCAGCCACAGACTGGACCCTGCTGCCAGAGGCCGCCAGGACCCCGACGTCGTCAAGCTGATCTGATCTTCTCCTGTGTGCTGCCGCGTGACACCTTCCTCGCCAATAGGAGGACACTTGGGATGCCAGAGGAACAACCCCCACCCATGGGGTTCCCATTCAGTCGCAGAGAGCCTGGATCACCAGCCTCATATCGCCCATGTCCGCGACTAGGCGGTGGACGTCGGGCTCTGGACGGATGTCCGCGTGGCTACCAACTGAGGGGTCTTCACTGCAAGCGGCAGCATTGTAGAGTCCCACATCGGATGGAGAGGGAACGAAGCGTGCCTTTATAAGGGCGTGGATACCTCTTCCTTGTGGACGCGTTTTGCGGGCGGTGGACTCCGTCTGCCGGGAATAAAATCGTGCGGGCCGCATGATGGCTTGGGACGCCGTGAAATTCCCCCGGCCCAAAGCGGACAATATCCACATGCGGATGCGCCGGGGACGTTACAGATGGTATCAGAGCCGAGATCCGGTCCGGTGTGCCAGTGAGGACGCTGGGTCCCCAAGGGGGTGGACTGTAGAGTCCCACATCGGATGGAGAGGGAACGAAGCGTGCCTTTATAAGGACGTGGATACCTCTCCCTTGTGGACGCGTTTTGGGGACGGTGGACTCCGTCTGCCAGGAACAAAACCGTGCGGGCCGCATGATGGCTTAGGACGCCGTGAAGTTCCCCCTGCCAAAAGCGGATAATATCTACATGCGGATGCGCTGAAAATGTTATAAGCATCTTTCACTGGGGCACTGGCTTGTGCCTTGGTGTTCACCATTTCGTCATTTAAGAATGAGGGTGAAAAGGAAACGCTAGGTTTCTTGTCTCGTTCCCACAGACGGCGCCAATGTTGCGTCCTGGGTTTCTAATTGTCGTACGGATTAGAGATCCTTCGGATTCCTTATCGACTGGAGGCGATCACGAGCGGGTACGGTCTCTGCCTCTGTGAACTTGGGACCTGTACAGTATAACTAACAAATAAGAGGTCAGGGGTCCGGTAGGATTTCTCTCACCAAGGACGCTTCGACGCCAAGTCAGTAATTTTTTGCAATAAACGGAAATGGGGCGCATGTTTAGAGGTGCGCAGAAATGTGCTTGAATGCGTGGGAGATGCGTGAATGCTTGTATGGGAGAGTAATGAGCGGGTAACGGGAGGCTTGACTCCCTGTGTGCACCGCGGCGGGTGACTAACTTTGGTCGTCTGAGAAAGCTGAGAAGTTTGGATCTGGAAGGTGGCGGTGGAGGCTGAGATTAGTGATGCTGAGTCGATTATCCAGGATCTGATCCCTTTCTTCGTAGATGAAGAAGGGTTTTATAGACCCTCTGGTGAGGGGCTTTGGGCGCAAGAACCCCTGCTACAAGGGTTCGTTGGCCGCTGATAGCTGTTGGCGATTGTCGTCTAGCGGTAGCAGGTAGACTGCCTGGTATTGCCGGTCACGTTTGGTCTTCCCCTTGAGTTGGGATTGGTGAGGCGACTGTGGATAACTGTCAGAACCGTGGCTAGCAGCGCTTACCATTTCCTCATTGGCTAGCTTCTCCTGCGTTTCCACAGTTCCCTAGCAGCTACATTAATGAGCTGCAGGCATTGTCCACTGGCTACTGAACGTGGGCTGCCACGTAGGTCGCCCTACAGCGTTGGGCCTTAACGGCCCATTAGGCAGCCATTCCGTGGGTTGGATTTCGAATCTTTTTGGGCCTTTGTCCCAAACCCAACAATTGCTATTAATTAAAATGTGCAAGTAGTTTTGCATAACTATAAATCTCGACAAAATCTGCATTTCTTAAGTAATTATTTCTTCACAAAAATAATTTCTTAGCAATACATAATCTTGTTTCAATTATAATTTCAGGATTAATTTTGTGCAATTAAATAAGGGCTTCATTATATCCCAAAATGATTTAAGTGAAACCATTTATATTTGTAAGGGGTGGACATTGTCTAGAGTATTGTAACATGCCTTAAAATTATTCCTTAATGCATTCTTTTTAAGTAGGACATATTTATTTTCCAAAATTCCTTGTTTCTAAACATAAATTTGGAAGAAGAGCATGTTTAAATTCATGGGTCAGATATTGCATGGATTCAAGTTCAGACGAAGTAAAGGATCCATTTGGCGACAATTCATTGTTTAAGTGATCCATAAGCTGAGCGGGGTAAAAGAGTGAACTTGCTAAGATCGTCTTTCTAGGTTGGCATGATGTTCGATTGCATACTCGAGATAAATGAACTACAAAAAAGAGAATACTTCTATTTTCATAATTGTTTTGTAATCTTATATTTGATTAGGTCCAATGTCAAATAAAATGAACGAAATTAGAGCCGTTTAGTAATATCAAAATAATGAAAATTTCAGGCACCCATTTTCTCTCTCTCTTTTTTTTCTCATTACAAGGGATATTATACCATAATTCTCTTATATGCTGATTATTCATATGTTTTTTATTTTATGATAGATAAAAAATCTACATTTCTATTGATCATTTATATTTTTAAATTTATCAATAAACTACGAATATCAATTAACATCTATCTCTCTAACGTATCATGTCATTATTTTAGAAAAAAATAATGGGTCGCATATTGATGTTGTGTGTCTCTGCTTGTATTGATGTTGGTGCTACTTAGCAAAGATATGTCAGCAAATTCTGAGTAGAATTGGAAAAGACATGAGCAAATAAGGGGGAGAAAACATACAGATGACATAAGTTGCTAATTCTTGTTTGCTATTCTTTTAGACAGTAGTGGGCATGTAACATTCTCAGCTTTTCAGGGATGACTTGCTCAAAACTGATTATTGGTGCTATCTGTCTCCTCACAGAGATGTGGGTTGAGTTCAGGGATAGCCTTTACCCATCAAAGGCCCATTTTCAAGGATAAAGCTGTGCAAGCCCATGGGTCCTTCGGATAGGGACCCGTACACCCAAAGTGGAGACATTGGAACTCAGTAGTGGTGTTGTACGTGGGAATCTATATCACAGTTGGATGGCAGTATAGCTACTTCTTTACGAGAAGCAATCTCGGGGAAGATGTTCTATATCAGTTAGAGTTAAAAGTAGCCTGCAGCTTAGGGTAAATTATGATCATCCTAACAAAGGCGCCCTTTAAATGATAAATCCAAATGGGCCTAATCGGCTCCCGGATAGGCCACCGTAGGCACAAAAGAGACAATACTACAGACGGAACATAGCTACATCTCATAACTCAAAAGTCTTACGGCTCCCATATCACTAGTCTAAGAAATATCAGATATATATAGCCTTACTCTCACATTTTCCAAAACAGATATAAAATTAACCCTCTTTCCTCTCATTAAAGACAGGCATGAAACACAAACTCGGCGCGAGGAAAAGAATTGTGTTTTATGTTCAGGGCCTCCAATGACATCGCTGACTCTTTGAAGGTTCTAAGGTTGAATTCAAAAGACATAAACCATTCAATTCCTCCAGAAGGCAGCTAATTTTATCTTAGACTCTGAAGTTAGGTTGCGGAGATTCTTCTTCCTCCAACTGCATCTCTAGCATTCCTTCCAATTTCCTACCCTCTTGAATTTCATTTCTTACACCTCTTCATGCTCAATCATACCAACAAATTCACGTCACTTGCACAGAAAAGAGTCACCAAATTTCCCTCGCTCGCTCGCTCAATCAAACACATCATCTTTCATAGTCACAACCGATTTTAATTCGGTTGATCAGCTGTGCAGGGAAAACGGCAACATAAACAAAGGGGCTGCTTTGCTTTTCTTTTCTTTTTTATTACTTGGATGTGCAGGGATGCATTCTCAGAGAGCCTGTGTGGTATTTCACTATGTCAAGTGAACTTCAAATCCCTTGAGCGATAAATGGTCTAAGACTTTCAGTCGTTCCAATCATTTGCATATTGAAATCACGATGCAATTTACAAGCTTGACGATATTTCAGGTCCCCAACAATAAGCATCACAAACTAATTCCAATGCAGGAAACTATACCCACAAGGATCTCACAAAGTACTCGGAATGTATCTAGCACGAAGTCCTCCACCAAATTACTAATAATTTTGCGGTAAACCTGACGCAACAGCTTGGCAACTACCTATGACTAGGACCCATTCCTATCTCCTTATCAAGAGCAGCCATGTCAAGTTTGGTTATCAAAACTTTCGGGGAAGAATTGTTACATAAGATTGTTGTAAGAACATTTTGAACTCTACCTAAACACTTCTATCAACACCATTGATCATCGAAGATACAAAACTATAGTGAATATTTCAGTTAAGTAATTCCTTAAAACATGAGACTGCCATTCTCTATTACAAGGTCATTTTCCTATGTCACAAGCAATTCTCAGCATACCTTAAATTAGAGAAGAATGAAATCAGATGACTAAGGCATTACTCAAATTTCATCCTTTTGGCTGGGCCTTGATCAATGATGGGATCCACAGGAGGAAGCTGTGGTTCTGTTCCTTGCTGGATTTCTGAGCCTTTTT
Source organism: Nepenthes alata (assembly GCA_028571085.2). NCBI lineage: Eukaryota > Viridiplantae > Streptophyta > Magnoliopsida > Caryophyllales > Nepenthaceae > Nepenthes > Nepenthes alata. The sequence continues at coordinate 9,635 of JAOVVI020007065.1, read as the reverse complement.
CTGCTTCGGGCGGTTGAGGTGGTGCATAGCCCGCTGGAAATGGGGGTGGTGGAGGGGCGGGTGGTAGCTGCACATTCAATACAAGAAATATTAAGGGTTATAGCATCAATACGTCATGCTTACCTTACAACTAAGAAATAACAGTCTTGCAGCTACAACAATTATTAGGGGGAGGAAAGGGCCAACTTGACAATAGCACAAACGAAGACAACAATCTTAAACCCAACTACTAGTTGGATATTTTCAAAATAGAATGGATGAAGATTTGAACAGGTGTGACTGTTCAAAAAAATTAGATTGTTTGAACGAATGTCTTTTTAGAAATATTATAAATAAACATGTTAATAGTAATGTGAAAATATACAACTATTCAGGACAGACATACTTTTTCATCTTATCTTATATAAAAGTCATATTGGTAGTTGGTTTTCAGAAAGAATGAAAAACACAAGGCAAGGATGTCAGTGAAAGAGACACAAATATCAGATCATCTTAGTAATTAGTTGTGGGAAGTACTTACCAAGGGCTAGAAATCTTATTTTTGTTTTGGGTTTGATTTTTTTAATGCAAAACGTAGTCAAACAAGGCTTCATTGTATCATTAAAAGATTTGCATAAACCCATTTGTATTTATAAGAGGGCAAATAATGTCTTAAGAAAAGTGATACTATAACTCGCATTGAAACTTTGCTTTGAAACAGTCTTTGATTAATCAAATGATTATCAAAGGCCCCGTTTTTCCCAAGCATTACTTATGGTGGGCTATATGAATTCCTTATGTTATTTCACTGAAAAGAATTATAGAAAAAAAAGAAAACAGATCATGTCAAAAGTCAAGCTATGATTTAAATAATGAGATAAAATATGAGACAAGGAAGATGTTGGACTTCAGAAAAATAAAAAATCAACCGAATAGGTTTTCTAAATCGTAAGTCACAAATCCATGGTTGCACATTTACACGTACAAAATAACACATCAAAAAATACCCAAACAAACAAGGGCAGTGTAGCATCCGGGGAAGTAAAAATGTTTTGGACATAATAGATGAAGGAACAGTGAAATCCATGGCAAGATAAAAAACGAAAGTTAACAAAGGACGGAAGAGATCCTCTTGCTGTAATTTTTGTTTAGGAAATGGGTAGGGTTTGGCGCAAACAGTGGTAGAAAGCCTACCTTGGCATAAAAATAAGAGCCACAAACAACTAGGGAAACAACGCCCAAAGACCTAGACTGTTTGCCTCACATCCAAAGGATCTTCTAAAAGAAAGCTTTGGCGTAATAGTGGATTTATCGCTATATAACCTGGTGATCATGGATTAGAGTCATAGAAACGGTTTCTTGCATATGAAAGGTAAGATTGCATACAATAGACACAAGACTGACTCTTCCAAACATCATGCATAGGACTTCGTTGACTGGGTTTCTCATTTTTTAACGTAAAGGATCCCTAACAATAAGAGTTCATCCTTTCCAGCAATTGCATCTGCCCTTGCTGAATGGTTCAGCTACGAATTGAACCTAAACCCATTACACCAAAGTTATGCCAGCAAGGAGTTCCATGCATGAACACAGAGCTGAAACATCCTACTCATGCCATCGGTACACCGGGGTCATCATCTCAAGACCCAAGACAAATATAAAGAGCGATCATTTCATTGCAGGATGAGATAATCCAAGGAAAGCATGCATTGTGATTTTTAGGACATCATCAGATCTTACGCACCTATGAAATTTCAGGAGATCAAGGAGGGTTAGTTGTTTTTTTAGGGAAATGGGTATTACTTTGATACCAGCTAATAATCCTAATACTGCTTTAGCTGGCAACCAGCAGTAAGAACCACAACTGTACAAAGGTCATTATTGCATAATAATAGTACTTTTCCATATGTATGGAAACTTCTTAGCATCATCTCTATGTTTACGTACATAAGCATGCAACCTCCATTGCCAGTTACCTTGCGTTGCAAGGATCCAAGAATATGATCTATTCTTTTAACTTCCTTTACGTCTACAGTCTCTTTTCCAGTTTTCAAATCAGCAGCTGCACCATCACTTTCACCATCGACTGCATCAAAATTGGAAAAGTAAAAACAATCATGTTAGCCTGCTTCAGCCTTTACAGTGCCTGATCAAGCATTTACTTCTTACAGTGCATGATCAAGCATTGAATTATTACAAGAAAGCCAAACAGTTGATGCATATGCATGCAGGTGTCAAAAAAGATATCTGGGAGAAATTGCTTTAAGCTGGATAGGTGATCATGAGAGTGAGGACTGTGTATATCTTCAAAGAACTCATCTGTTTCTTCGAGAAGGAATGTGCATTATGACGCTAAACGCAAAAGGTACTGAATGGTGCAGCAATGTGCATAGAAGGAAAACAAGAAAGGAAGGAAAATCTGTACAAATATCATTGCACTGATAAAGGAAAGAGAAACACAAAGATAGACAGATACAAAGATAAGACAATATTTAGAGAAGAAAAAGGGGAATGAAATAGGAAGGATGAGATGGGAGGAAAGGGGTGAGAAACCAGAAGAATCATGAAAAGACATAGGCAAAATAGATGGGAAATCAAAGGAAATAGATGAAGGGATGAGACAAAGGTATGGAATGGGAACCAGAAGATTCGGGGTGATAACAAAAGGAAATTGATGGCCCCATCCTGAACAAATGAATAGGAACCAGAATGTTGAGCCTCAAATCACCTCCTCCCGTCCACCTGTGGGCTGATGCTGTCCAGTCCAGTCATTGATCTATGTCATTTCAGGAGTAAGGATACAAGTAGGCAACAAAACTTTCCTTCTCTTTGGTGAGTCGATGTGATACGCTTTATGTTAGTGTTGGTGGCCCAGAAGTAAACTGTGTTGTTCAACTAAATGGACTCTGTTGATGGTGATTAGGGTGGTGATAGATGTTGGAGAATGACTGTTTTTAACAAAAAAAAAAAGGAAATAAATTGTCCAAATCAAGTGCAGCTAGAACAAAACACTCACAAGATTTAGCACGAAGGTATGCAAAATGGCTGCTACCATGGCCGCTATATATTTTTTATTGGAACTAGTATAGTCAATTTTGGTTTTGAGTCTTGGAGAAGTTTGATAGGCTTCAAAACAGTGGCAAATCCTGCAACTACAGAGGTTGTGGAGCACATTTTTCTTGTTATTTGAAGTGAGTGTCGATGGCTGTGGAAGGCAGCAGTGGCAGTGGTTAATGCAGTAGATTGTGATGAGGGTGTTAAAGGGGGTTACATATGGAACAAAATGTTGAGTCTTCTCAAGAAGTGGATATGGTGGCGAAATTAAATGCAAATAGAACTGAAAGCTCACAGATTTTCAACATGGCTTCGCAAAGTGGCCTCAGGCACATTAGCAATATTAAAAGCCATGGCCTCAATACCAATTTATTAGCAAACAAATGTCAAATGTAATTCCCAAATAAATATTCCATTCAACCACCCCAAAGAGGGTACTGATACAGTGAGTGTTAGGTACAAAGGAAAATACCACTAGTATCGTAACAGCAGAAATTCCTTTCCAAGATAATATAGATCTTAATTCTAATACATCCTTATTCAAACGAAAAAGAACATAAATTTAAAAAAAAAAGGCATTTTTTATCCCTTCACGATGGTAAAAGCAATCATTACATAAGGATTAAAGAGAAGAGTAAGACATTCGATTTGGAACAGATGGAGTAGCATCCAAATGCGAACCAACTAATTGCATATTCCTTTAAACTTGCTTTGTCTTTCTTCTAATGCTGCACGTTTTTCTAAAAGGATTGGTTAATGGACTACAATTGCACTTTTAGAATCATACCAGAGCAAATCAATGTCATATGATAGCGTAAAGTTGTAAACTCAGTACTGACAGCAAGACTTTGGCGTAAATGGAACTTAATTCTGAAACCGTGACGCATCATGTAAATATGCAATATTCGAAGCAATATTATTCCTTTTTTTTTTGGGTATCAGGATTGAAGTGAAAGTGCAGAGTAATACCATATCCAACCTTCTCCAAGTTTGAGGCAGCAGTGGAGAAAGCCTTTGATATATAAAACAGTGCCCTTCCCTGCACATTAATGCAAAATTACGCAAATTAGAGATGCTCTCTCCCTCTCCCTCCCTCCCTTTCTCTCTCACTCACTCAGTACTTTTCACTTTCTCAATTCTAATTTCAGCTTTTAACTTTCCCAGTTATATTAACAACTTTTGCCCTAGTAGCAATCTTATTCTATGCAAAAAACACTGTCGAAGTGACTACATTTCAAGTCATATGTTAACACACGTAGTGCCAAATAAAATTTAAGAAGTGTAAAAAGTACAACGGACCACATTCTAGTTGTATATTAATAGACAGAGGAATGTCAAAAGGCTTTAAAAGCTGAAAAAATATTTAAAATCACGGACAATTTTGACGTTTTTATGTTGATACACATGTGATAGCAAAAAGATTTTAAAAAGTGAAAAAAGTTAAAATGAAGTGGTCCCGAGTTGTATATTAATACACATATGAGTGCCAAAAAAATCATTAAAAAGTTTAAAATATTAGAAGTGAAAGTTATTTTGAAGTTTTTTGACATTAAAAGTGGCATTAAAACAAAAGTTAAGAATATAATAGAAAAATAAAGTTAAGTATAGAATTGGGGGAAAAAAATGAAAACTTGAGATTAAAAAAGGGAAAGTACTTTCTACCTCACCAAATCTCACCCATTCGTCCAACCTTTTTTTTTTTTCCAAAATTAAACTTACGCTCATCAAATTTCTAAAATTTAAAACAGCATTGTAAATGGCAAAGTCGAAAAAAAAGTATTATTGTAAATAATGTTAAATTTAATTTCCTAAAAGTACGGTAGAAAAATACATTTCCTTCACTTTGCCTTTTACAAATATTTTTCCAAATTTTATGAATTTAATGAATTAAAGTGTAATTTTTTTTAAAGAAAAAGAAAAGTTGGATGAATAAATGGGATAAATGGTGGGAACGGCAGCAACACTTTGAAAAAATCACAACATAGTTCTCCTGAAACATGAGATATTTATATACATGCGAAAGGATAAGACCCTCCTTCTCAAATACCATGAATATGATAAGACATAAGAGACTTATCAAGTAGAGGTTCACCGAATAAAGCATAAGAGGCAATATTTCACAAACTATGCGACAAATGAAGAACGATGTGGAAAATTATCAACAATCAGGCCTAACAACCAGAAAAGTTAAAGAATATATGGATAAGAAAAAAGGTGAATAACTGTCATTTTTGTTTGAAATATTTTCATAAAATTTCTATAGTCCCTAGGCTTTTAGAAAAGGAAAAAGAAACTCGTTCAGAGATATTGCATTTCCGTATGATGAGTCAGAACACAAAGTTCAATGACCTTAGTTTTAATTGAATCAAAGTGTCGCTATGATTAAAAGTATTCATTATAAACCAAGCTAAATCCAGAATTGAATGGTGAACATACATTTTACACTGAGAATATATGCCATGCGTTGAATAACATATGAGAAAACAAGGAAGTAAAAGCAAGAGGAACAACGATTGCAATCTAGAAAATAAACTTCCAATGTCAATCTTCACATGTTAAATATTCACCATTTGGTACTAAAAAACAGATGCTAAACCAAGAGTGGGAGACAGGAAGGTGTAAAGGAAGAGAGAGCTCACAATTCGACCTACAAAGACATTGCAAAGTTGTGGAGCTCGGTAGATTGAACCATCCAAAATATAGTAAGTCAGTATTGGTGTAGCTTTCTCAGAACTATCTCTCTTTTGCTTACGTATAACAAAGAGATGAGGCTCTAAAACATCGCTTAGCATGTATTCTGTTCCTGTCATCTTCCTGTTAAAAAACCACCAGCATTCTTCAAACACAACTTAAAGCAAAATCACAAGGAAGCCTCATGGAATATGAAGGCAAAAAGGCTTGATATACCCAAAATATGAACTAGAAGGCAATATGAAGCTCAAATCTCTACCAAGCAAATCACTAAGCATAACATTGCACACACTGTATTCCATTCATATTCTGTAGATTGGATACCCAACGGAAAGGAAGCATAACAGTGAGATAAGAGACAGAGAACACAAGGACTTTTTGTGGTCCTTAGGCCTATGTCCATAGGCAAGCAAGGAGATAAGATCTACTACAATCAGGAATGACTGATATATCTCAAACTTAATGCCTAGTAAACATAGAAGCTCACAGCTACTAAACAAATTTGAATTATTGGTCCACTAAGACTTTTGCTACTCAACTAATAAGTTAACAGAGCCTTTTGACAGTTCATTGGTACATTAATGGAGCTCATTTGTTGACTAAGGCTTTAAGAATTCAAGGCATACTAAACATTGGGCTTATGTCATACACTAGGTACAAAACATTGTAAAATCCACTTAAGCCTTTGAGAACAAAATGCATTTCTGCTCATTTAATACCTTGAAAAAGAGGAAAATAGAAGGCCCTCAAACAATGACAATTCAACATAAGATGTGGGAAGAAGTTACAGAATTTATCGCTCTGCCGAGGGTAGAAGTCACTCTGCCTGTATAGATTTGTGGGAAAAGAAATGACAAAATTTCTCTACCAAACCGATTTAATTATTCCTTGAATTGGGATTATTAGCAATTTTCTTTTTGGGCGGGTTTGAACTTGCACAAAAGGGCTGTTTAAGTAAAGCTTTTTTTCTCCAAAGCAGTTTAGAAAAATAATGCAAAGCTACTCTTGTCGAGTACAAGTTTCAATCAATTTTCAGTGTCAGCTTCTTGCATCAATTATTCAGAGAAGATCCTAACTGGAGCTTCAGAAAAAATACTCTTAAAACTCAGATAAACTGCTGAAGAAGCCAAAAGTTGAACGTAGCAGAATCCATACATTCATTGCCCCCTTTTGTTTTTTGAGTAGAAAGCCAATTCCAAAGAGACCAAGCCAGTACTAATTGGTAAACACACACAAGCTTTGTGCTCTTTTTATAGAAAGAAGAATTCTATTGATATGTTAAAAAGGAAAGCACAAGAGTAAACAAGTCAACTAAACGAATTCAGAAAGGATCTTACGAGAGGTGAGAGATATCAAGGGGATGAATGGAACGCATCCTCAGCTGTTCATTGTTGCAAGTCCAATCATAAAATGGCGACAATGCGAAGTAATCAAACACAAGGTTGCGGTCCAGCGGATATGTGTTGAGCCACAACTGATCTCTAAAGCATATCCCAGTCATATCTGTTCCCGGTGGTGAAGATACTAGCGGATTTCCATCCAAATTAGGGTTCCCGGTCGCTGGATTCGGTGGCAGCATTGGTGTCGACGCCATGTCACTCTCTCTCTCTCTCTCTCTCCAGTAAAGTTTCGCACCACAATAAGGCAAAATTTCAGGCAGAAATTAAAAAATTCAGATCATACTTTAAAGAGACATCAAACCCAAATAAGCAACCCAAAAAATTTTGAAATTATCACAAGATATTAAGACTTTCACATGCATATTGAAATAGCAAAGCTATACATTAATCCTGAATACTGCGCAAACAGAAGAGGCATCAGATCGATAAGGTGCCTGTAACGGATACAGGAATGATTAGGAGAGCAGGGGCTGAGATTGAACTGTTTTACAGGGTGGAAAGAGATGGAGCAAATGCGAGAGTTGCCGCGAGATCGGAAAGTTGCCGGTTATCAACATGGAGATGGAGCATACAGAATGATGTCGTACTGGAAAAGGCAGCAAAGGTGCCGGTCGGCCGAATTCTTCTAAATCTGGAGAAATTTCGACATTAATGTTTATATATATGTGTCCGTAGAAATTCATGTACATATTTTAGGGTTGTTTTAAAGGCGCCGAACTTTGGATGTTCAACAATATATATATTATCTTGATATATATTATCTTGTTGATTAATATAATTTTTATATTTACTTTGTAAATATTTTATCATATAAATATTTATAAAATAATTATTTTTATAATTTTTTAAACATTAACATTATTAAACATAAATTCTAAATATAAAAAATTTAATAAAATATGTAATAGTTACCTTTTAAGTCAAAAACCTTACCCACTCGATCATTGAAGAACCGTAAGAACTACGATGCATGAAGGCCTTATAGTGTCCTCAGACTACTTATAAATTTACTTATATTACAATTATTTAAAATAAATATGAATTTTACTTTATTTTAATTATATATATATATATTTTATATTAATTTTAACAATTTCAATATAATAAATGTATAATCAAATATATAAATATTAATTTTATCCATTCCATACAACACTCAGTAGATGGATGAAGAAATGTAATTAAAAGAGTATTTAAATAATATCTATTTGATAGGTATATCGAAAATGGGCTGGCCTAAAATTAACGTAGGCTCAAAACGAACGGTTAACTCGTGAACGGCCCAACTGAAAACGCAGGCCCAAACCCTGAAATGTCCAGGAGGTCAACGCTAACGTTGACCGTCTAGACCTCAGCAGACGGCCTACACGCGTGCAAACCGTCAACTCAAGCGTTGATCGAACGTACTGTAGCAGTAGGCCCAACAAGGACTTTTTACGGTTACGGACCTGGCCCATTTGAGCCCGAGATCCATCAGACGGCCAGTAACGGCCTTCCTAGCATCTTCCACAATCCCAGCCGGCTCCCAAAATGGGCATTGACAAAATCAACGCCTTTCTCATAAGGAAGGCACCAAACTTTTTCAATTCCTTGCCAACTGGGGCTCTCCAATGGTAACATAAACAGAAGGAAGGTGACCGGTTTAGAAAGCCACTCACCGCCGTAGAAGGAAGCTATCTTGGCCGTTTGGCAACTGGCATCAGCCCTGAAATGCAGGCCAACCAAGAATAAGGCAGGGGATCACGCCTTTCAAAAGGAGATATCTCCCTGCCCACCTTATGAAAAACCCTAGAACTCTGGTTCAATGGACGGCTTCTGACAAACGCATTCTGAGATACACGCTTTTGCTGACAGACACCACATTTTGATTCATACTTGCTTACGAACAGAAGCTCTTACAGTCAAATTCTGGCATATTGAGACGATCTCTTATAGTAACAACTCTCACGTTCTTGCTTACAGAGAGAACTCTTATATCCACGAGTGCTTGCAAAGTACGGTAGGGCATCGTCTCTTCCACTCTTACGGGCGCTCACACTCTAAACCCACCAGAGGCCTCCAGTTTCTTGGAGACCTGAGCGGCTTTCCGAGAGTTATTCCCGGAGGTTTTCACGCTTTCGAAATATCGATTCCTTATGCTCTCTGTAAATAGGTATCGATCGCTCATAACCTTGACAAGCCAGCACTCCCAATCTGCTTACTATCTCTTGCTTTTCAACACTACCTTCCTTATCTTTTGAGGCTTTACTGATTTGAGCGTCGGAGTATTTTTAGTGGGATAATTTTTCACCGACACGCTGACCTCTTGTTCGCTTTAATGGTGTGCAGGATTCGCACTCAGTGAACGAAGCCCGTTCAAACCATCCAGACGAATCAAAATCTGTTCGAAGTCGGATCGAGCTACGCATCATTGGCGTCGTCTGTGGGAAGCGCTTACAAAAGCCAACCACTACTCCGAACAACGCTCTCTTTCACTTTCTGACTATGCAATGGTGAACATGAGAGATCAAG
>JAOVVI020007063.1:0-15133 GCA_028571085.2 Nepenthes alata | reverse complement strand
CACAAATTCCTCAAATTTGCCATTAGAATACCTCAGTTTCTTTAAAACTACGTCCTTTGTCAAAATATAACATACAAAAAAATATTTTTATATTTTGGATAATTGGGAAACATCAGAAAATATTTTCTATAATTTTCAATATTTAAAAGGTATAAGGAAAAACGTGATCTTTTCTTGGGTGCTTAAATCTCCCTTTATTATCTTGTTATTTAGGGATCTGCAATTTTACATTAATCTTCCATTTATAAGGTCATTAACTACAGAAATTTGGCTGCTGTGGGATTCTTCTGAACATTAATTTTGGGATATTACCTTTCTGTGGGAGTGGAAATGTTGGAGAAATAAAGCATAAGAATAACACATTTGACACCTGATACTTATAAATTTGTGATCGTTGTGGGTTGGACTATATAAACTTAAAAATATATATGAGATAATGCAGGACATCTGGGAAATGTTAATGTATTGTACATAGCTAAAAAGATAAATAATTACATATCTTAAGAGTAATTAAATCTAATAAGTAGGAGAATTAAGATTTAATTTGATAAATTTTTAAGTCCACTTGGACCTTCTAATTAGATTCTCCCTGACACAAACCTAAACAAAAGCTGAAAGATGTGTGGAATAATCTATGGGTTTATCATCCGATGCTTAATTTATTAAAAATTAATCAAATTCAAATGATTGATGTTAAGAGACAATGAATTTCAGCTTTTGGATTGTTGTGCTCCATGCTTTGAGATTTTCTGAGAAGGTGGTTATTTGAATGATAAATTTCTAATTTATTTATATACAAATTTAAATGTTGCGACAATTTTAACTTTGGTAAATATTTTAGATTGCTTTAAGTAACAGTGATTGATCAGAGAAGACAATGATCCTTGCAATGCTTTTGCAGTTGAAACATTGGAATGTTATTTTAGCAGCTTCTATATTAAGAGACTTTATATTTATAGAGGTTCTGGGTCTGTCCAAAAACCATTTAAGTAACCTTTGAAGAAGTTATTGACTGTTTTTCTTATAGTTATTTACTTAATATGTAGTTTTATTTCTAAGGAGTTAGTTCTCTTTATTGATAAACTATTATATTATTAGAAAGTTAATGCCTTTTTTATTAAATAACAGTTCTTTATAACTAACTATCTCGTTTATAAATGTGAACTTAATGGGTCCTCGCAAAGTGGCTAGGCATGATTCTTCCAATGCTGTTCCCAAAATTGTGACCGGTGTAGCTTGCAATTGACAAGCTTCTAGTTGACTGTAGTATATTAAGAGTTATGGTCGGGTCCTGGACACATTCTAGCCCTCTGCACATCTCTCTTGTCGGGTTAACATTTCAATTTGGATGGTCCTTTTGCTATTTGCCCTTTAATAATCCACCTACACAAGTAGAGTGATTCTCTTGGCTATTTACCAGGCAATCTATCTTATCTTGACAGACAAGCTGATACCTTGGCAACTCAATGTCCGAGCAACTTAAAAAAGCTTGATAAGACTCATTCAGCAACTCATCTTATGGATCTAAAATTTACATGTATTTTATGTCTAAATCTTATGTATATCTGATGAGTCTAAGTAAAATGGGTCAAACTTGGATGGAAAAAAAAAAAATTCAGATAGATCAATAGACGAAAGGAAGGACCTAAGATTTGGCCTGATAAGCTAAAAGTTAGAGTCGGTCCGCACATCAGAATAGGCAACCTAGATTATGAGCCTTCACCCACGGTTGCTCATCCAATGAGATACCTCTGTCTACATTGTGGGGTCAATGACAGGCCACCGAGCAGGCGGGCTAATTAGGAGCTGCCACCAATGTCGACCGACCAGTGGGAGACCTCCGCCTGCATTGTTCGGCCAATCACAACCCTCTGTGCTGGCAGGCCAATGAGGAAATTCTGGCGGTGTCACTCATTCCGTAGCAAGAGATTGCTTCCTCCTTAAGATTTCCAAGGCTCCCCTTATATAAGGGAGTTGGACGTGAGGAGAGGGGGCACACCTGGAGGGAGGCACTCGAGCATACCTCAAGGTGGAGGATAGGGAGAGGAGGAGAGAGAGTGCTCTAGCAACGGAACCAGAGAGGAAAATATGAATGATTTTCTTTACTCTCATGGTGCAGCTCTGCATTGTCCAGGCCTCAACAATCTACTATCGGTATCAGCCTCACAAGGATCTCTCCCTAAGCAATTGGACCAGGTTTGAATCGTTGTTCCAAGTACACATCAATATCATAAATGTAAAAAAATAATCACGGGCAACTCAATCAATAACGAGATTGCGTGGCAAACAGCTGCAGCCCTCGTGTACTCAAGAATCATAGCAAATCAAGGAACCAGAGCAGCAAGTTTGAAGAGGTCAACTGAATAATTTGCTGAATCAATTGAACCAGTCTATCAAGCGGATAAAAAAGTCATAGACGATGTCCCATTTGCTATGAACCAAGGCATACAATCAAAAACCCCATGAATCACCAGTAAATAATAGACAAAATCAACGGATCAAAGAAATCCAACACACCTGTTTAATGCGATCAAGGCGAAAGAATCAGTAAGAGTCTTGTGGGACTGCACCTATTGTGGTACATAGCAATAAACTATTCATTTCGTCATGACCCTCCCTTAAATTCTATATTCATACTGGATGCACGCCAATGAAACCACTTTTGGTTATAAGAGTCAATTAAATCAACTACAGACATGAAATCACTTAAGTTAGTGAAGATGGTAAATCCCATTAGACCAAAAAAATGAAATCATTGACAACAAGCCGCAACACAAAGTACAATTATCAAATGATAAAACATTAAAACTTCATCAAGACTACAGGTTTTGTTGATTTGAATTATAAAACATCATGTTGCATATTATTCTATTGCACTAAATTCATCAATTCAGTTTGTGAATGACAAATTCTGTATAATGTAAGGTTGCTCTGATATGGCTCAAAAGTTAGGAGCTCAAACCATAATAATAGCCTTTTGCATTGCAAAGATAAGACCTTATATATCTTCCTCTCTCCAAAGTTCATAACATGAAAAACCTAGTGCATTGTGTTGGAATATGGTCACTCCCTTGTGGGTAATTTTAACAAACTGTTTATCATTACGTTGACCGGCTGGAAGGCAAGACGGTCAACAGAAGAGTTGACCGGAAGGCGGAGAACGGTCAAGTTTTTCAGAAGCAACTCAAGACGGTCAAAGGAAAGTTGACCGGCTAAGGATGGAAAGAAAATCAGGAGAGGATTTCCTGATAGTATTTTCGGAGTAGAAAATATTGGAGCGCTTTGGATTGCCGGCCAACATGTTGACCAGATGGGAATGAAGTATTTACCAATTGGTATTACTGGTATGGAATCAACCAAGGAATATCGGAGGACTCTTGTGATAGCCAATGGGCGCAGACGGCCAAGGCACTTGGTTGTAGCAACGACTCTGGACGTCGTGGACAGTTGGCAACGAGTTGTGGACTGCAGAGCAGGTGGAAGACCTGCTGCGCATGCGCCGTCTGTGTAGGTGGCAGGTTGCGGAGTTGGTGGACGGAGCAAATGACAGGTTGCAGAGTTGGTGGCAAGCATTTGACCACACTCAACCTGCCTATTGGTGGAAAGCTTCCGGGCAGACCACCATTTATATATATGTATGAGTGGGGCTGTGAGATGTGTAGCAGCGTGAGTATTGAGCAAAGGAGTTGTGAAGGAACAATAGAGGATTGCACTACCAGTGAGAAGGAGAAGAAAGAAAAACAGAGAGTAAAAGAGTGGAGTGTTTTCCGTTTACTCAGGTGAGGTTTTTCTTTGTTATTTTCGTGTGTGTAGCGGATACTCCATTTTGAAGGTTTGTAACCTATTTTCACATAGTGGATTTGCTGTCGACTCTGCTCCCGTAATTTTTTCCTTGGTTCTAGAGTTTCTACGTAAATCTGTGTGTGCTTCTTCCTCCTCTTTCCCTTCACTGTTCATCGTTCTATCCGGCCGGATCCCAATACATTGAGCAATCTTTTTGTACTTTCAGAAGTGATTTGAAGCCAATGGTCATCTAAGCCAAATCAATTAATCAGATGTATAAAATCTGTGTTAGGACATTAGTTGACAAATCTCGTCACAAAGCGTTGTATTTTTGAGTTCTTTTTATAAATCTTAAGTTCTGTTTGAGCAAAAATTCGGGTTGGCACGAGATAGATAAAAGCTCAAACTTTAAAGATCGAGAGGCAAGCCATATGTAATATTCGAGACATCATTTCAAGCAGATCAATGCATTGTTCTTTCAAGAGACGAAGAATATTAATATTCCCAGCCAGAGATGAAATCAGAAATTTTTTTTTTAAACGGTTAACACCTTTATAATATTAATATTTTAGCAAAATAAATTTAAAATAATTACAGTATTATTTTTACAAAAGATTATTAAATTTTAACTGTTTTTATAGTAATGAAAATGATGAGTCTATCACTCATGGGCTTACTCGGGATTCAGGCCTATAATGAAAAAATAGTCAGAAAGTTGTTGCCCAGGAGAGGGTCCCCGCAACCCAAGGTTCAACATCAAGTGACCTAAGACTGCCTATTGAAACATGGGCAAGTAGAGCTTTTGCTGAATGCAGCTCATAAGTACGCGTCTCAACATCGTCCGCTCATCAGCTCCAACTCACACAGACACGCCGATGTGATCACAGCCTGTCATGTTGAGCTCGCTAGAAAGGAAGGCACCAATCACGGTACTTCTCAAGAAAGAAAAGCTAGTTGGCCCGCACCCCATGCTTCCCTCTATAAATATCTCCTTTTTCTCGCAGAAAAAAGGAGGAAGAGGAGAAAGATGAGGAAAATTGTAGAAGATAACTCTCTCCAAGCTCACAAAAATAGAGAACGAGGGAGATGACTAATGGCATGTGATGATTAGTCTCGAAGTTACCTTCCACCAAAGGTGAATCCATCTTCCTTACCGATTACGAATCCCTACCGACGGTTGTGTAGGCCTCGCGTCAATTATGAGCTCTCACGCTGCGTGGCTGGTGAAGATGATTCGTAGAGTAGGGTGCAAAGAGCTCCCTCCATCTGCAGTTGGGAAAGGACCGGTGAGTGATCTTTCTCTTCATCGTCAGTGCCCAGGAATCTCTTCATTCTCTGATTAGCCATCCCTTCGCGAGTGCACTTGATAGTCAACCACTCTTTAGAGAATGTATTACTCTCCTCTTCTTGTTAGCCGCTCCCTCGCAAGAGTCACCGTCTCAAAGCTGTCTCCTGGCCGAGCAAACTTAGCGGAGCCAAATTCTCTATTTCTCTAAACCGCCCTCTGGTTGGATGTACTCAGTGTAGTTCAATCATCCATTACTCTAAGCCGCCATTGGTTGGGTGCATCTAGCGGAGTCCAATCCTCCATATCTTTAAGCAGCCTCCTGACCAGTCATCTATTTCTCTAAATTGTGTCCTTGCTAGGGGCACCTCTGTGGAGCTTAGTCCTCCATTTCTTTAAATTGCCATCTAGTCGGGTGCACCCATTAGAGTCTAATTCTCTATCGATACTCAATTCTCCATGACATGCATCCACGTAAGTGAGCCTCAAAAGATATATCGATAAGTGAGTCTTGCTAATTCTTTGACCTCATATTTATTAGTTGTGGTGTGTAGGATTTAGGTTTATAGTGACGAAGATCGGACCCGCTTCAATTCGATTCACCATAAAAAATTAAATGGCTTTCTAATCGATACAATAACTCGAATCTCGAGACATATTAAAAAATAATTAAAAATATAGGATTATATGATTTGATGAATAATCACAAATATAATTTTAATTAGTATATGACTAAATTCATCTAATCTGTATTTTTTATAAATAAAATCACATCCCAAATTTGAGCAAATTACATAAAATGGAGGCTTAAATTTTGGATTTCCCAAAAGAAAAGTCAGAAAAAAAATTCAATGCAACTTTCTTTAGCATGCAAAGACATAATTGGCAACTTCCATGAAATTTTCGCACTTGAGATTCTCAGCGGCCTTCATCCGTTTCATTTTTCAATGCCAATAAATGGAGAAATTTTTTAAAAAAATGGTAAATTATATTTTATTTATTTGGTCATAAAATCACAAAAAAAGAGATAAAAAATGCAAATAAATTAAATTTAACTTTTCTCATTCTTGTCCAAAAATAATTGTTTACTAATTTGAAGAGTATTGTAGATAAATGAAAATAAATTAATATTTAAAATCATAAGATTATTTTTTATCCTCAATAATTTATTAAATATTACGGAATTATGTGCTCTGTTTTATTTATTTTCTTTCTACTTTAATTTATGTTATTACCTTATAAATAATTTTCTTTTTAAATGATGGTTAATTAAAAATGCACGTTCGGACGCGGAGTTTCTTAAGGTTGTAAGCTGCGACTTGTCTTCCTTCTTCGTTTGGCTTCTCCACCGCTTTATATAAACCCAGCTTGCACCTGGCCAACTCGTTCCGTGCCTTCCTTTCTCTTCTCTCTCTCTCTGTCTCTCTCTCCCCCTTCCTGGTTAACAATGGCGGATTCTAAGAGCTCAATGGAATCTCTGAGGGAATGGGTCGTCGAGCACAAGCTTCGAGCTGTTGGTAATTTTATCATATCCTTTCCCTCCGGCCAATTTCTAGAGTCATCAAACATTTTCCCTTTTGAAAAT
The DNA here is from genome assembly GCA_028571085.2 of Nepenthes alata. Classification (NCBI taxonomy): domain Eukaryota; kingdom Viridiplantae; phylum Streptophyta; class Magnoliopsida; order Caryophyllales; family Nepenthaceae; genus Nepenthes; species Nepenthes alata. The sequence goes on along the minus strand of JAOVVI020007063.1, from coordinate 8,480 downwards.
TGATTATTCTGTTTCATTTTCGTGGAACTTGGAAACAGGGTGTTTGTGGCTTAGCGGGATAGCAGGCTCTATCGCCTATAACTGGGCTAGACCCACCATGAAAACCAGCGTTAAACTCATTCATGCCAGGTACGATCATCATTTTGTTAATGCAGATTGAACGCTGGAAAGTACAACGCAATCTTCTGTTTAGTTCTACTCATTCTATTTCTCAAATTAATGTTTTTTTCCGCAAATTGTTGGGGATTTAGTTCATGGAAGTTGTTTGTTATTGTTTACCCTTATGATTTTAAATGCTTTTTTGATAATTTATCATGAAAAAATGAAACTTTGTGGTAATTCGGAATTAGGGCTGATTGAAAAAGTCAGTTTTCCCATTTGAGTTAACTGTATTCGGGTCAAGAGATTAATTTCTGGGGGTTATCTTGTTCTCTCAATGTGATTCTGGTGTTATAAACTTGTAGCATTCAGGATTTTCGTTTGTCAATTATGAATCATTAGGGTTCCAGTTTCATTAATCTTCTGGTGAATTTGGGATTTGTTCTGTTCAGGAGAGATGTGGTAAAAGAAAACATTGAATTGAAAGGGAAAACAAGGGAGTAAGAGTATGTGGTTTTCTTATCTTTGGTTTGTTGGGAATGAAATGAAAGGAAAGGGTATTGCCCTTGTTTGGTTAGCTGAGTGAAGGGAAGCAAAGCAAACTAAATTCCCATAATGACAGTAAGGCATAAGGATAGCACAATTGATGCTTAAGATTTGCGGATCCATGCTTGACACAGGTTCAAGTCTCGTCCTCATCCTACTTATGATGATTAGTCTTGTAAACCACTATATATAATGACAGGCAATTTTTTTATGCTTTCCGTCTAACTACCATCAATTTGGGAGGAACGCCAAATGGTTCTAACAAAAGATGGAAAACTCATTTCTTTCTGTTAGAGCTTCGGAAGATTAGCAACAGGAAAACAATAAATAATTGCATAAATTTACATTGAAAAACACGAAAGTGAAAAACCCATTGGCAAAGGAAGAGATGTTTCACTAGTTTTGAAATTAGGGTTACAAGAGGGGATGATTACAATTGAATTTCCGAAATCCTTTGCTAAACACTGCTACAAATGCCGTATACAGTATACTTGGTGGCCCCAAAAGTAACAGTTCCATAATTGGTCTGGTCCCTTTGTTGTGGCCACTAACTTCCATTCAAAATTCACATGAAATTGCACTGTGAATTTTTTGGGTCAAGTCTTCAAACGAGATGCTCACATAAAACAAATTCGGATCAACACTTCCCTTTCTCTTCCTTCCACTTCTTCTGGATTCCTTCAATCCTATACTGGTTTTTAGTCATAGTTTCGAGAAACAAACTGTGGACCCTTCAATATTCATTTTCTGCATGAAGGAGCAGTTTGGAAAATTATGTTCTTGACGGGCTTGCTCTTAATGCGTCATTTCGCCTCCAATTAATCACAAGCATTTCTTGTAACTTCTGCTAAAAGCAAGTGTGCTTCTGAAATGCATGGTTTCATATGAGTGGGAAGCTCTCTAGTCTCCTCCATAGCTCAAATGTTTAGAAGTCTCTTAAATTTTGGTGATTGGATGACTGTAGAAGTTTTCTGAAATAGGGCAGAGACAAGATAACATGGATGGTTCTCCTGTTATTCTTGATCATGAAGCCCCCTTTTCTCTCACACGTCTATGCTTGCAACTCTGTATTAGAGTGCTCTGCTTGTCACATGAAAGAAAATAACCTTCTTAGTAAATTTTTTAAGCTGATTGTATTGTGATTCAAGTGAATGTTTTGTGATGCATTGTTGTTTTGGTTTCAGTATTCTTGGTTCATCTTTAGACTTTGTCATGGTACTTGAAAAAGAATGCATTAGAGTCCCTTATACCGTTATAGTCTTAAAATGGTGCTTGGCTGACTCATCTTACTGGGGAATGGGATTATGTTGCCTTAAAAAAGCAGCTCCGTATATGAATCTCTTATTCTATGCAGGCTTCAGAGAAGGGTCAGATCACTTTGTATGCAATTTTACCTTAATTATGGAAAATGGCATTTCCACGTTTTGATTCAATAACTACCAGGTTACACAGCTACAACATTACAATTGCGTCAAGGCTTACCTTCACTAAGATTAAATACTTTACGAAACCTGAACCATACAGTAAGGGTAATGTGATAAACTTTCGAAACACAGCGGAACGAGAACATTCGATATGAAAAATCCCATTTTCCCTGTAAGAAAGGTGGTTGGTCCAATGCATAAGACTTCCCACTTGTGAGTTCTAGAAGTCAAATATACGCAATCTTACCACCACATTTTAGGGACTATGTTCGTGATTTGAATCCATAGTTTCCAGATCATGCATTTTGAAATAACCTTATCATTGTGTCAAAATTCAACCTCCTAAAACCATCTTCCCCATTTTCACTATAGAATAATGTCCTTATAGAATCTCCATTATTATTCTTCAGTCTTTCTTATTGGTCATCATCAATGATTCCCTGAAACAATATTGAGTAGCCATCGTTATTCGTGATATCGGTACATAGAGTTGAAATGGAAGAAATGGGAAACACATTCCTATCAAATCCATCGATAGCAAACAAGCTTAACATTAATCTTTTTGACCATGGATGAAAATTTTATATCCAAGATATCGGAAGAAATTTTTTTTTCAAAAATCATAAACTGACAAGATTGTATTGATTGTTGTATCGCAATATATCACCGGTGTAGAAAGATATTGTTATATTGTCGTAGTACCGAGAAGTATTTATATCAGGGCCCTCAATATCAATACATATCAGCCAATATTTTCATCAATTGGTGACTCTCCTGTTTCATATGGATACAGGTTGCACGCCCAGGCGCTCACATTGGCTGCACTGGCTGGAGCTGGAGCTGTCGAGTACTTTGACCGCAGAAGTGTGGCAAAGACAGATCCATACCCAAAGTTCCTTCCAATTGATAATCACCCCCACAAAAGTTGAATATGATCTTGATTTAGGATTCCTTACAGTTTGACATTGTTATACTTTGTTTGGAAATTGATTATTTACAGTGAGAGTTGTATTTTGCCGGTTTTCTGATTTCTAATGTCAGTATGGATGACTATTTGAAATCATAATTCAGTGATCTGCTATGAAATTCCAGATGTATAATGCTACTCTTCGTTGAGCAAATGTAACAACAATTTTGCTGAATTTGAATGTTAAGATGCGAAGTCTCCAGTCGTGGTTATGGCTTCTATTCTTATCATCATACACAATAGTGGGAAAAAGGTCAAAGATTCATGGGTCTTTGTTGGATCTTCATAATCTCATCAGACAGCCAGCCTTGTATTTTTGTTTAGTTCGACTTTGTTTGCTTTTCGAGATTATCAATTGTTGAATGTCGCCCAAATCAAAGATTTTATTTATCTAGTTGTTGCAGTTAGAATGAGTTGTCTGTAACCAAACATTATATCAGTTATATCCCTGGTGCAAAGATTTAACACGGGGCCTTTGTCTCAGGCTGATTCTGTCTTGGCCATTGAACCTAAATCCTATGCGTTATAACTGAATAAGAGGTTAGAGGAACCCGATGAGGGAGGCCTTACTGATAATCAAGTCAGTATTTTGCACCAGTCAATTTGGAAAACAGTTGATGCGCTTTGTTGGGGGTGTCAAAATAGACACATCCTGACTGGTCGAGGCATCTCTACTAGAACGCTGTCAGGGAAAGTGTTCCATAGGAGGATTGACCGCTCGGGTGATTCGGGCCAAGACAGTGTGTTAGGTGGTCCGGGAGTCCCGCTTTGGTAGAGCAACAGGATTGTCGAAAGGTCGGCCCCCAAGCCGGCACGACAGGGCCGAGGTAGTTTTTCCAAACAGGTCTGCTCACAAGCCGGCACGATGGGGCCAAGGTAGTTTTTCCTTTTACGGAATCGACAGCCAGCTGAGGTCATTAGGGAAGCCCTTGGCCCCGGGGGGAGGGGGGAACTGGAAACGTGGTGGCGGGTTTATACTTAAAATTTGGTCAAATTTTCCTAATCAAGACTCTAAATTGGTACTAAAAATAAAGATTTTATATACCCGATTGGTATTAATGTCATATTAATAAAATACGATGCTATATGTAAGTCATAGAATGGGGGATCCTGTTCCGTGGAGTAAGATTTTGCCCAATTCTTGAATTTTTTTTTAATTTTGAATTTCACAAAATGCCAAACAAAAAAATTACTATTTTTGGGGCAAAAATTCTGCTTTGTATAGTAGGATCTCCAAATCTGGTAAGTCATGCAATGATCATTCATTTTTTATTTGACCCAAAAATCTCAATTAAAGAAAAAATTATTTTAATTTTGTAAATATAAAGTAAAAATATCATTACTTAAATGCTAAAATATAATTAATTTAACTTAAGTATAATAGAATGGCATTTGTTAATTATCAAATATTTTAATTTTAAATAAATATCGCATTTAGTATGGGCATAATAATAGGAGTTCAATTTATTGGAGCTTAAAGCATGGTGCTTATTAAAATCACATCATATAAAATTATGTAAAAATTATAACCCAAACAAACGGGTACTTTGTCTATTTATGTAAATATTAATCTATTTAATTAGTAGAAAAATAATTCAAATAAATGTCTACATCATCTAAAACACATATAGTAAGTATAATATATCTATGTAATCTATATAAAAATAATATATGGGATATTATGAAAGGAAAAGGTTATGAAAATATTTTTAACCATTTCACTAAAATTTTCTACAATGTAATGAGTCCTCTTATGATATACAAATTTTACATAGAATAAAATTAATAATAAAATAAAATAAATAATTCAATTCATGGGTAATATACCATATGATGTGATGAATAACTTTTTCCATTATAGGTATCAAGTAGATCTTTCATCTTTTATATTTATTTGTATTAAAAATATTTTATATTGATATATTTTATAACTGGTTAAATAGGTAACGTGAAAGATTATCAAGCGTTAATGAAGATAAATATCAGATACACTCTTATTATTCATATGTGCCTATTCTCCAAACGTATTTTAACTATAATATCTGTACCAATACACGCTTAAGCTGTTTATGAGTATAATTTATCCAGTATATTTATATTTAATCTACACTTGAACTACACATGAGCATATTTTATTTAAAATGGTCATTGTTGATATACATCTGAATAATACATGTGGGTTAGGACGTGGCTGTCTTGCTAATGCCTTTGTGTCCGATACTTATTCATTTAGTATATGTTTTCTAAGGTTCTATTTTTTTGACAATTCTATATTTTTTGCTTAATTTTTAGTGCTTTTTGTAAGTACGTCTTTTTCATTCATTAATGAGAGATACAAAAAAAGTAAAAATAATGGTTATAATTCTAAAGTTTTAATTATTTAATGTGAAAAATGCTCTTTTATATGAAAAAAATTATATTCTTAAGATAAATTATTATATTATTTACACACTGTCTCTAACTTATAAACATTCATTAATATATTAGTAGCGTGAATATTGTGATTCAATAGTGTGTAGAGATTCAATAATAAATAAAATAAGTTCAATAATGATTGAAATGTGTTTGATTTTACTATTATGAGCAAACATAATAAGTTTCTAGATATAAGTCATAAATTAATTAATATTTAGTATGTCTATACTATTTGGGTTATAAGTTAACTTTTATATTACATACTTTCATTGATTGGATAAGTTTGGACAATTTTACTCAATAATTATTGGTTATCAAGATTTTTTTTATCATCAAAATTTATGCATTATTTTACTATATTATTTTAGATTTATTTTGATAATATATTTATTTATAAATATTAATTTTAATTTATATCTAGTAAATAATTATATTGTATGTATTTTATATTCACATATATTTTACTTCTGTGTGTTTATAAGATCTAAATAATTAAAATTAGGAATTTTCTAATCTTTTTAGTTTGGTAGTCAATCACACAAAAAATTAAAACTTGTAGTTATTTTAAAAAAAAACAATTTAGTGTTCTAACATGTTATTATATTTTGTTGGAATAATTCTTTATTGTTAATCTAAGTAAGCATGACTTAATTATTCGATGATAAAATAAATTGTTATATTGTATCAAAAACATTATTTCTTACTCAAAATCAAAACTAATAGTTAAATATTCAACAATATTTTTCTTTGTAAAAGTATAATAATAACCATTGGCCTATTTCCTTTAGCCCATTGAACACTACAACATTTATTGGGATAAATTATTTTTATATGAGTCTAATAATATATTATTTTCATATATATTAGCATCGAGATGATATTTATAGATTATATTTTTTACATACTGTATTGGGAACAGATTCTAATTTGAGAATAATAAACCCGACCCAAACCCATCGTAAAATTTTTGAATTTTATCGAACTTTGGTTAAAATAAGTAAAATTAATCACTGTATATTAGGCCATATCAGATAAATATAATTAACAAAGGTAGAAAAATATAAGAAAATTAAATTTATAGCACTCAAAGCCATTGAGAAACCTTCACCTTCACCTTGACCGATACCGGTGGTAAAATGAAGGTATGCATATTAAACCATTTATTTGGGATTGATGAGAGCTTTATCTCTTAAAGAGATAGATGTGCATGTTCTTTTAATTCTGAAAGTTTATTTTTAAATAATAATTATAATTTAATTATTTTAAAATAATTAATTTTAATAATTTTTAAAATTTTTTAAAATTAATTAAATTACAATAATTCATTTGAAAATATATTGCTAATATTTATAAATTGTGCCTATCTATCTCTATAAAAAATATAACTTTCTCAAATCCATTTGTTTGGTCATCTAACAACACTTCACAATGCACTCCCTGTCTTTAACTAAACTCATGATGAATGGAGATTGTCACTAATCAAGGAGACAAATTGAAAATGTTCATTTGATTTTAGTCATGCATTTATTAGTTTGTAAGGTTAATAATACAAATCTATAAGAATTAAGTATTAATTATGATGTTCTTATACTTCTTTTTTAATACTTAATTATCAAAATAATATTCAATTACACGATAATTACGGTAATTTTGGCTGTGACTTCTAAAAAAATATATCACAGACAGACCAATTAATTGTGATTAATGAAATTAAATATCTATTAATAATCTTAACTAAAGTATATCTTATTCTATAATTCACTAAATTGGGCAACCTAATAATTATAAATTGTTGATATATATTTGATTCTTAAAATAAAATATATAAAGAAAAGAAAGATATATCATTTAAAAATGAGGTGAGAATTAAATAATGCAAAAATATTACCTATTATATCAGAAAATAATATTTGTCATAGTCCTCTAAAAAAATTTATTACTTATACTATGAAAATAATCATACCATCTGTATTTTATACTAATTATATTTAATTTTTAATAAATGGTGCGCTTTATTGTTAAAATTATCTTATATGATATGATACTTATTTTATAATTTATTAAAATGATTAATTTTTAAAATCTTATATAATTTTATAATATTTTATTTAAAAATTATTTTTTAATAATTTAACCTTTGATAAAAATAATTTTATTTTTATGATTAATGAATCTGATGTGTACATGGATCCGACTTCGAACAGATTTGGATTCTTCTGGATAGTTTGAACCGGCTCAATTCACTGAGTATGAATCCTGTACACCACTAAAATGAACAAGATGTCAGCGTTATCGGCGGAAAGTAGTCCCACCGAAAATACTACGATGCTCAAGTTAGTAAAACAGTCTCCGAAAGAATGAAACTGAAAAGAGAATAAGAGAGAGGCAGAGTGTATTTTTTCAGATGTAAGAGAGGCGTAAGACCTTTCTTGTATCTGGAAGGTGGGAAGGCAGAAAACGGCCGTGAGGACTCGTTTGTTGCGTTAGAGATTGTTAGAGTTGATGATTCTGAGAGCTTAGCGGCAGAGAAAGAGCTCGTTTTCCAGAACACTTAGGATTTTTTGGTCTCAATGAGAGCGTGTAAGTGAGCATGCCGTGGATGATGTTCCTAGGGTCTGTTTTATGGCTGAGAGGGTGATCCTCATTCTTTGGAAGGCGCGATCCCCTCTGTCCACCTTGGCAGGCCTGCCTTCTGGAGCAGATGTCAGCTGCCAAGGTGGGAGTGATTGTTTTCTTGTGTGGCGGCCAGCAGCTTTCTTAGTCTGTTTCCTTCCTTCTCAACATATTACCGTTGGAGTCCCTTGGCAGGCAAGGAATTGGGAAGATCTAGCGCATTCCTTATTTGAAGGGCGCCAATCTTGTCAATATCCTTTTTCGAGTAAATTGAGATCGTGTAAGATGTTTAAAAAGCTGTGGTTCGCCGTTGGATGAGTTATAGGCCCAAACGGAGTAAGCCCATTACTATAGAAAAGCATTTATGGGCCCAACGTGTAGCGCGCAGACGGTCAACACCTGAGTTGACCGTCTGC
>JAOVVI020007062.1:0-15134 GCA_028571085.2 Nepenthes alata | reverse complement strand
AAAAATGCGAATACAAAATATTTTACCCTATGAAAAAGTACAAACTTATATCAAATATTAAAATAGAGTCCTTCTAAACACTAGCATGGACTATCAACATACAAGACAAATCTTCTCAGCTATTTTCATATATGAACACAATTCTTCAAAATATTCACTTGTTCTGTGAAAACGAACCAAATCTGTAAACATTTAGTAAAATCCAAAAAAATTTCAAAATGTTTGACAAAAATCACGTGCATGCAACATTATTCAAAATAGAAATGTAAAGGATAACATGCATATACAATAAAATAAGAATTATAAGTAAAATCAAAATATTTCAAAAATAGACAAAAAAATTGGTTTAGAATTACTTGCCTTATGACTCGACAAAGTTTTAAAATCTCATTTTCTCTCGTTCTCTCTCTCTATCCCTCTCCCCCCTTCTTCTCCTCACTTCACTTTATCTCTCCTTTTTCTCTTCTCTCGCGTGAAATGATCGACAATAGGTGCAGGTGGCCTTAAATACTAAAGTGGTGCATAACCACCAGATAAGTGCACATCGAGTGTCCCATTCACATACAGGTGCACATGAGTGCCGTATTAGGTGCAATTCAAGTGCCATCATTTTTCCAAATCCGCACATGAGCATTGCAATAGGCATACCCAAGCGTTGCATGCTCTGTCCAATCTACGTATAAGTACCCTCTAGGTGCTCATCAAGCACACAACTATTGCCTTAAATACACACGAGCGTGAAAATAGACGTCCGTGAGGTGTCGGACCTGATTCTCCTTGATCCAATTTTGTATTAATTTTTTATTATATAATTATTTTTCAAATTAAGTCAATGCATATAATAATGACGTCATCAATTACAAACAAAATATTGGGTATCACAACGAAATCACCTTGGCATGCAAAACTTGATATCTTCTATCCAAAATTTAAACTGAAATCTTAACATTAGACAAATTATCATCCATTTTCAATAGTTTTTCATACTCAGTAATGTGCAATGAATCAAATACAAAGTTTTGTAGCATCGAAACATGGATTTTATCATTATAATTCACCAAATTAGTAGGTAAGATTAATCTATAACCATATTCCTGACTGTGTAAAATATCAAATGATCTAATAAATCTCGATTTCAATTTTCTATTCATCCCAAATCTCAAAATTTCTTTCCTCGAAGATACTTTCAGACATACACTGTCATTTGTTTTAATGCTCAAATTAGATCTCCGACGATCATCATAACTCTTTCGATGACACTGAGCAACTATCAAAGATAAGTTGATCTTATCCTACGCATCTTGGATAATATTGGGGCCCAAAAATTATGATCATCGATTTCCTTAGATTTGATAGGAGATTGATATCTCCTTCTAGATAAAGCCTCAAGTGGGACCATCTTAATATTTTACTAATAGTTGTTATTATAAACAAATTCAACAACCAATAATTATCCCAATTCTTTTTCATATCTAAAACAGAAGCTCTTAATATATCTTCTAAAATTTGAATTAGCTTCTCCGAATGTCCATCTGTTTGGGGGCTGAAATGCTATACTAAACTTTAGATTCATACCCAACTCTATGTGTAGACTTTTCCAAAACTTTGATGCAACCTCGGATCTTTATCAAAAATGATTGAAGCAAGATTCTATGCAATATTACAATTTCATTGATATATAAACGTACCAAACTATCTCTAGAGAATATTATCCCCACTGGCAAAAGATGAGCCAACTTTGTTAATCTATCTGCAACTACCTAAATTGAATTGTAATTCCTTACCGTCTTAGGCTAATCCGATACAATATTCATCGTGATATATTCCCACTTCTAGCTAAGAAGAGGCAAAGGGTGCAAAAATCTTGGAGGCATCCAATGCTCAACTTTGACTTGTTGGCATACTATACATTTTCCCACGTAAGTAGCTATCTCTCGCTTTATGTTCCTCCACTAGAAGAGTTTCATGTCTTGATGCATCTTATTGACTTTGGGATGAATGGTACATTTCGCTTGATGGACCTTGATCAAAATTTTCTTCTTCAAATCTCCAATGTTAGGCACAAAAATTTCGACTCACTAAAGAATGTCATCTGCTCGAACATTAAAGTTTGCTCGAGATTCATTATTTAAGTCTTCGATAATTTCCATTAAATACAGATTGTCTATGTAGGCTCCTAATTCTTTACATAATTACCGGTTGAACCTAAAAATACGACAACATCATCCTCGAGCATTGGGAGTGCAAACGAATTTTACAATTCTTCATCTTATTTAACATCTCCCATTCATTGAAAATTTTAATAAGCCTACTTTAAAGACACAAGCATGAATAACATCTATTATTTTCCTCTAGACCAACTAAATTTATATGATTATGTTTTTTACTCTTGAGACTTACAATACCATCTCTTAGATTTTCAACTACGATGATAATTGCTCAATTTCTATGTTTTTGCCCCTATGTACCAGAGTAAGAGCATATTCTATCAGTTTCTGATTTTTCTCTTATCCATTTAGTATCTTGGACAAAATTACCCAAGTCTCTTCTAGTCATCATGTCAAATATCTCCTTACTTCTTCCTAGTAAGGTTCCCATCATTTCAAAGTTGCCCAAACTAATTCTACTTCCCTGAACTACGTTCCTAGTAAGGTTGCATGTGTGCCGACCCCAAGTGATTTGAGGGGTACCATTTCTCATGCAGTAAACAATCCATTTGAATTCTAATTAGACAGTAGCTCTAAGCTGCCTAATGCAACTGCTGTTCTCTATCTGGCTTTGGAGGAAACTAAGCAGAAAAGATTGTGATAACTGTAGATTTTCACTAATCAAAACACAGGAGAACTTGCCAACTCAAAATAAAGCATTAGAGGAAGCAAAGTTTTGTAACCCATGGAATGTTCTATCCAGGTTGCTTTAAAGAAACTGAATTATTTAAGTGTACCTGGTAGCCGAATCCCGGGGTGGTTTTCTCAAGAGGCGATCACTTATAGGGCCCATGTGAACCTCGCAATTGAAGGTGTGATCATAGGTCTTGTTGTCTCCGTGGACCGCCAATTGCTAGATGATGTACGAGCTCAAGCACCTGCTATAATAGACATTCAGGCAAAGATCCTAAGATTGGATTTACCAATATTTACTACAGCAATGTACCTAATGGGAATTCCAAACACCTCCAAAGATCAGACATACCTGTGCCGCTTTCGAAAGTACAATCCGCTTGTGTCGATGTTAAAAGACGGTGATAAGTTGCAGGTGACAATGCGGAACGAGGATATTATGGGAATTAAGCTCAAAAGTTATGGAATTTTTCTAATTTATGAAAATGATGATGATTACGACGGTGAGGAGGACTTGTTGGATGAGAGCCAGTTGTCTGTCTCAGAAAAACTAGCTCGATTTTTCTGCAACCTTGACACAGAGGAATGAATATATTATCAACCAAGGGAAAGCAGAGAGCACAATGAAAAGAAGGGAAGAATTTTTCCCCATTTCATCGCATTCTGGTTAGTTACTTCACTTTCTGCTTGTTTCTCCCTGCTGATGCTGTTGTCTTCTTTTTTCCTGGTTGTCATCCAAAATTCCCGGTTAAACATGTCATTCCTGGTATACATGATTTCTGTATCCATGTCATGTTTCATTGTTGCTTGTGTTAAGAAATATTGATTCTTTGCATAATTAATTGTTTTCTTAGCAGAGATTAGTACAAGACGCAGTACATTCAAAGCATAAATTACTGTAACGTGTTTAATGAATAAAAACTGGAACGGCAATTAAAAATATTTGTGGTGTTAGAATTATGTAAATTGCTATAACTTGGAAGCTGTGAAGAACTTGTTTAATTCCAGCTTCAAGCCTTTACCAAAAGGCTGCTCGGTATAATGTAGAGTGTGGCAGACTATATTATTGTGACTTCAAAAGACCATGATATTATAGTGACTTCAAAAGACTGCTAGATGATGTTTTGACAGTTCAAAGTAATAGTATGGTGGGAGTCTGGATTGGATAAAAGGAGTATAAACAAGTACCGGCTAACTGGGTGCAAAATCATAACCCATGGACAAATAATATTGTCCAGAAATGGATTGGTTGTGACAGTTCCTAATAAGTCCAATCGGTTGCCAATGCCTATGGTGCACCAAGCCCGGCGGTTTCTCCTCAGATGAAGGACCCCAAACTAGCTACCTTGGACTGACGGCCAATGATCAACTGGCCTAAGGATACCCCCAAAGCACAAGCCAAGTCAGAGGGATATGATTGGCAGAGAGGCACAACAAACTCTCGAGCAAGATATCATCTATTTTAAAAAGAGGAAATTTCCATTTAGTGACTTCAAGAGGAAACTGCCAAACTCTCAAACATAACTATAAAAATTTACACATCATAGCACAGGGGTTCTATTCCCCTTTGTTACTTAGGACGAATCTACACAAAGATAATTTCGAACACTACATATGAAATAAATAGAATCAAAGGATGAGCCTTCCCTTAGAGTTAATAAGCTCACAAACTAATGATTGCAGGATATCCCCTAACCCTCTATTCTTTCTATCAGACAACTGTCCACTGACTGATTGATGATAGCACTATCCAACTCTTGGGCCTTCCCTCATAATTGGTCCCTCCTCCGGAGGCCTTGGAGCCCTTTTCCAAAGGAAAACCCCTTTAAAGAACCAAAGTATCTTTTTTCTTTATTTTTTTAGATGTTTCTATAATTGAGAAAAGAGAAGAAACTGAGGGCGGCGGTAAATGAGGAAAATCAGCTTAGGTTCATTTACATAAGATATCGCCTTTACTTTTCTCCTCTCCTCTACTCTTCCCTTTTAAAAATAAAGACTTCAAATACCAATGAGCAGCTTGCTTCTGAGAGCACTATGAGACACCCTCAGTTGCTTCGGCAAGCCACCCTTAGTAATGCAGGCTTAGGGGCAATTGAGATATAGGTAGATTATGCCACTAGTCGAAAACCTGAACATGGATCAAAATATCAATATCGGAAATGGTATCGGTATTGATTGTAGTCGTATTGGTGTCAAATAATATGTATTGATATCAGATATATCAGAAGAAATTTTTTTGAGAATCGTACGCTGAGAGGAAAATATCGGCCCATATATTGGCTGAAATATTGGTTTAAGTATTGGGTATATCGGTAGATATTTTGAATATTTGCTGATATATTACGATATATACAGATATGAAAACATATCTTGATATTGTCATGGTATCGAAAAATAACGGTATTGGAGGCTTAATACCAATATATAACAGCTGATATTTTATCTTTGACCTAAACACATCATTTCTCACTCGAGCAGAGAACCATCCCATCAAGCTTTTGTTAATAAAGGAACTCCATTCCGCAGATCTATGACCTAACCCCCCCTTGCATTATCAGAGATCGGTATATAGCATTCTCTTATGGCCTTACAGTTTGTGTACAAGGCTTGTACATCAGTGGATACCTTGAGAGAAGCACCTTGGTCCCTTTAACTCTTGGCTGTTTATTGTGTGCACATAGGATGTAGGTTCAGGACGTGTGATCCTGACTGAAGGTAACTGAACCCAATCCCTGTGAGGTTCAAACAAGGAAAGGCTTATGTATATCTAGGCACCCAAAGACAAGGAAGGGCGTAGTAAACAATGAAATGCTTGTTGTGGTTGGTTTCAAGTTGGCAATACTTCATTTATGAAAAACCATCTTGGTCCATATAAGAGAATGCTAATAACATCTATCCAGAAATCTGGAACCTACTTAAGTTGAATTCTTAATTAGGATTAATCGTTTCTTTAAATTGGGTTGTCAAGCAAAGAGGGAAAGCCTGGAACAAGGTTTATGAAATCAAATAAAACCTCTTAAATGAGTTAGAAAAAAAAACACTAAGTCCAAGTTTGTCTTTCTTCTATGAGGTCAATGTTCTCTAGAGTTGAAAATTTAAACTAAAATGTCTCTTGACATGTGAATTGTTCTTGCTATTGCAAACCCTATGGCAGTGTTCAATTGTGGGTGGGAACACGCACTTCATGTTGCATCATCCTGGACATTGTTAGAGCACATGTGAGTATTAGAAGTCCCACACTAGATTTTAGAGTTGTGACCTGTAAGTTATTTCAGTTGACCAATAACCAAATAGCTTAGCCTTTTGGTTTAGAGTTGGTGACTAATACATACCAATAAGGCTCTAACTTGTATACGGGAGTTACGCAGTTCAGACTCCCTCCTTTGGTGCTGTTTCTCCCCTATCTGGTTTTAATTGGTATCAAAGCCTATGGCTTGGCTTGCATGTGAACACTGTTGGACCTACAAGTAGACATCTACGACAAAGTACAAGAAGTAATTTGTCGGCCAGGACATAGATCAATTTGTCCTGTTTTGTTGATTTTGAGCTTTACTAAATGGTCTGCGTTCCAGTGGTTTGATTGTTAGTGTTGCACAGGTGTCATTCAAGGGATAAATTTGATTGTAGATGACTGAAAGCTAAGGAGTTTTGTTGAATCATGTGTGATTCTAGGAAGTTCCATCCAGAAGATTTAAGAAAAAATAGTTGTTAAAAAGTTTTAGTTTACTCAACCTGATAGTTTAGACTTTCTAGTTAAAAATGTTATCTAATACATGTGAGTAAAGCTCTACTCTGTGCGCAAAACTTTGCGATTCAGACTCCCTTCTTAGGTGAAGTTCTCCCCCATTCCAATCTCCACACTTTGTTTTGGAAATGGTCTTGCATCTCAATTTGCAACATATATGCTGCAGCAGTAGTAACTGCTATTGCTAATTGTCATTACATCTAGAACAAAAATATTTTGGTATCTATGGGAACTTTTGATAACCAATCCAAATTAAATTCAACCAGAAAATTATAGATCACAAGTTATAATATAGAAAAATGTGATGTAAAGGCAGGAATTACCTTCAATCGCTTGAAGGAAGAGGAGGGAAAGAAAGAAGTTTGGAGGTGAAGGTTGACAGATTCAATCCCCCACACCTTTTTCCACCCAAACATGCAAAAAACCAGATTCAGGTCGAGCACATTCACTCTCTCTCTTGTTCTTGTTCTCTCAAACACATCAGATTCATTCACTCCTCTTTGTTTGGTGGTCACCCAACAAAAAGAATTACGCTGACTGAGGTAAGAGAGAGAATAAATTACCAGGTTTGAGCATCGGCCACCGGAGATTTGGAGTGAAATACCACCGGAGAACAGATCAAAACTGGAGAGGAGAGTAGAGACAAAATTCTGCAGCAGAAGAAGCTTCAGGAGAAAATTTCCATCAGTCGGCCCGCATTTTTCCCCTTTCCTGTTCAAATTTTAGGGTATTGTGCACTAAAATCTCAGCAGTCAGATTCGACCTACGACGAGATTTAATCGCAGCCATTCAATTAAATTTAAAATCAGATGGCTAAAATTAAAAACTGTCTAATAAACGCGAATCGGATGGCCCAAATAGCGCATTGGGCACCTCCCGAACCCACAAAGCCACATGGAAGATTGGATGAATTTTACAACCTGGGGGTAAACACAGTTTGTATGCAACTTAGCCTAATTTTTTGTAATAGGAAAGGAGCTATAATACTTGGCAGCTGGTTTTAAAGCTGAGTGCCGCTGAGACTGTTGATATGGATGCAGTTTTAGATAAACCATATCTCCTATCTCAAATGACTGATCACTTCTATGCTTGTCTTCCAGCACCTTTATCCGGTTTTGAGAATTAGCCAATTGTCCATTCAGTTATTTTGTGATTGCAACACTGTCTTGAAGAAAGGTCGTATTGAATGGACTGTATTGTCATCAGCTATGCTGTCAGTGGATAGGGGAGGTGGAGGTTAGCCATGTAAGGCTTGGAATGGAGACATGTTGATGGTAGTCTGCTGAGGAATGCCATTGTGTCCACTTCTAGGATTGATTATTGGTCATGTATCAATATAGCATTCGAGGCTTCAATTGAGGCGCTTTGATTAACCATCCGTTTGTTGGTGATAGACATTTGTGGGTGATAGATGGTAAATAGGTGCAATTTGGTGTCCAAGTTATTTAAGAGTGATTGCCAAAATAATATCACATAAGTATAGATGCAATTACTAGCCGATATGTACCGGTATCAAGACCTTTGATGCTGATATTACAATATCGACTAATTCGACCTTATTAGCTTATAATTCTCAGAATATGGTTTCATCCCATATATCTAATACCGATATGTGTTGTGTGATACCAATATGGCCGCGACCGATAGTGATATCGATGCTAATATTTTCATCCATATCTGATACTGTGTAAGAGGGAAGCCTGTGGGGTTTGGCTATATTGTCAAAGAATATGGAGGTTACTTTGGTGCTATGAATAGATTGCAAGGCCATGAAATAAGCATACTTAGTGAACTTGTCGATGACTACTAAGATCGTGTTTTTAGCATTCAAATGAAAGAAGTGTTCAATGAAGTTCATGGTGATGTGCGGCAGTGGTTGAGAAGGAACTGGAAAATTTCACAGGAAAAACATAATGGAGTACCTATTTGTGTAAACCACTCCTAAATGCCCCCCCCCATGGCATAATCATGAAGTGATGAAATGAGTTTAGGGCATGAATCATTATTGGTGTAAATTTATACTCGTCACTTCTATTTGATGATGCCTCTGTTGTAAGAAAATAGTGGTTTTGCCTTTGGGCCAATCAGGCGAGAGGTCTGAATATTTGTTGCTAGTGCATCTCCCTCAAAACTTTACTGCACTTCTTGTAGCCAAGCAGGAGCGACAGATGAGATGACATAACAGGAGGTGGTGTCATTGATGAGGACATGATTTTTTATTTATTTGTTTTATTAATTTTCCTTTTGATATTTTGGGTTATTATTTGTGGATTATTTTTTAATGTTTTCCAATATCATTAGTAGGGTTCTTTATTATTAGAGTTTCCTTATTTCATTCCTAAGTAACTTATGCTTTCTATTTAAATATCTATGCCACCATTATTGAGCACGGACTTAATCAATGAATGATACTATGCTATTGGCCATTGCCTAGAGTTGTCGTTCCCTTACCTCTCCTTCGTCTCTTCCTCTCTCTTCTCCCTTCTCTCCTTGTTTGTTCTCTGTTCTTCCTCTCCCCCTTTCCATTCTCTGCTCTCCCCATTCCCCCTTATCTGTTTGTCATCTTCCTCTATATCAAATTTGGTATTGGAGCTCAAATCCCAATTTCAAAGCTCTTTCCTTTATGTCTATTCTGCCCTCTCTTTCGGTCTTGTTGTCTGGATAATGCATCTGCTACCACCAGTCTCTTGTATTGGATGACATATTGTAATCCCAATGGTTTGGTTAGGCTTTTGTGTCATAAAACAGAGGTGAATTTTTGCTCCTACGGACGTATTGGACTTTCTATTGTAAGCCCAATAGTTTGGTTAGTGTTTTGTATCGTAAAACAGAAGTGAATTTTTGCTCCTACAGGTATTTTGGACTTTGTTGATCTGTCTTGATGATGAATTGGTTGTGTTCAAGATAGTGACTCCGCTTGGAGACTGCAAAGAGAATAGCCAACAATTCCCTTTCATAGGCTGAAAGTCCTTCGTGTTTTGGGGCCAAAGGGCTTTCGGAGGAGGTGGCCCTGTTGTTGCAATGTAACTCCCATTTTTTATCCTGAGGCATCAGTTCTTTGATGAATGTTTGAGTGAAATCTGGTAATGTGGGGAAATGCTTATTGTGCTTCATCATTCTACTGGAATTTGTCATGTTTAAGTTCAGTTAATGGTTTGGTTGGTTCTGAGGTTTGGTGTTGGAAGAGCTTTTGACTAGCTGCAGTTAAATGATGCAGTCCATTTTATCATCAAGCTTGCCAATTCTGTCATCAAGAACTTGGATGTGTTGCAATATTTGTTCTTGGCAGTTTTTGTGGAAACCTTGCTGGAATTGCCTTGGTTTTTATTTTGGGTTTTTGTACCATTTTTTGCCGTGGATGTAGTTTGTGGAACCTAAAATTTGATACCAATTGTGATGTAAAGGCAAGAATTACCTCTCATCACATGAAGGGAAAGGAAGATAGTTTAGAGGTAAAGAATGACAAATGGAAGAAATAGAAAAACAGAAGACGGGGGAGACAAGGAACCTTTCGGATCACCTAAGCAGACCAGGAGCTTTGTTGATTCTAATTTTTCAATTCACATTATGTACAAGCTAGTGGCTTATCTACAAATAATTCAACTAAATTCAGTTTCTGCTGTTTTTACAAATCAGATTCCTGTATTGACAACAACTTGATTCTGTTGCATGCTTTCTTGTTCAGTATCGGCTTCCTTCTAGTTCTTGTACCTGTTCATAGTTCAGCTTTATTTCCATTGACCAATTCTGTTATTTGCCTCATAGCTGTCCAGTTGCTCCGGTTGTTTGCTTCTTCATGTAACAAAAACTTTCAGCTAATATCTTCGATTACGTTCATCTCTAAAAGATTATTTAACTAGCTAAAAGATATTCCTAACTCTTAACTCTAATTCCAACAGTACAACAAAATCTCAATTCTAACAAATTATCACCCAAAGTACAAAAAAAAACAATAATATTCCAAATTAAAATAAAAAAAAACCACAATAATTTGATTTTTTCATAAAGTCCAATTCTTTCCTTTATATATCGACATCCTAGCTAATCTACAGAACTGAGTTATTAGGCTCACTACCACAACATGTGTTTCTCTTCTGAACTCATTTAACTGTCTGGGATCTTGCTGATACATTAAAAATGCTTGATTCAATTTGGGTGTTCAAGGCTTGATTTGTGTTGTGTTATTTAAGGTTGGCTTAAAAGCACCGACCAGCTCACCTCATGCATGCACCTTTTATCATGTTGGCAGAGAATGGAATTTATGATCTGGCATATAGCAATAACTAATTGCATTAGATGCTTTTCAAGAATCCCAAATAGTGTCAAAAATATTATTGATGAACAATGTAAGACATCAAAACAAACTAGTTTTAGTTGGTCATATATATAAATATGGTGATTTCATAGTGACTCCTGAGGAGTACTCAAGTGTGGTGAAATCCCATAGACCTGGATTTGATGGCATTAGAAAGATGAACCTTTGTGACATAGGCTAACTGAGTTGTCAAAGTTATCACACACTTAATCCCACTTGAATTGGGGTTTTTGGCTGGGGGAGGGTTTATCTAAAGGAAGGTAAGGCCCTGTTCTGTAGCATAGGGGCCGGTGGACCTCCAGACAGAGTAAATTGAGAAAAGTAGAAGCTTACTTTGTTATTGCCCATATGATTCTTCCAGATGATTTGAGTTATTGTAGTCAGCTTGAAAATTGAAGCCTGCCATTTAAGGGCAAACTTTTTGATTAAATGAACATGAAATACATTAGGTCTGTAAGAATCTTGCAAGCAAACCAAGTGATCCATTGAAGTGTTTTATGCATGAAACTTTTAAGGCACAGAAGCTCATATGATGCATCAAATTTCAGAATAAGCAAGATTCTTCAATTGAATGCCAACTTTGAGGTTAAAGAGATAGACAGAGGTGGATAAGAAAGAGCTTACAGCAAAACCAGGTATTGAAATGATTGATTCCAACTCAACTTCCCCACACCAGAGCTTTTCAAGCATTCTGAAATGCCAAACTCTTAATGTGTAATCTGATCATGTCCACGCTCTACTATGCAAGATTGCACTGACGGCTGATCTTCTCGGGGTCATTTGCTGAGAGCATGCTGTTACAAATGTTACATAAGAAAACTAAAATAGTATCTTTTAAATGTATGCTGGCCTGCAACTTAAAAGCTCAAACTTTAAGGTTAAGATGGTGCCCAACAAATGTTAGAAATCACTACAAGTGTACAGGCCTACACATGTTTGTATGGTTTACATAGGAGTAACTACCTCTTAGTTCCCTGAATTCCAAAAGGTGGTATCAGATAAAGATTGTTCAATTTGGCTGGTGGGACTAACTTGTGGGCCTATTAGTGAGCATTTGGCACACAGTTCAACCTTGTGAGCTAGGATGTGCCTCGATTGGGATTTTTGGCTGATTTTGGGCATTATAAGTGCTTTGTGTTCTATTAGCTTAGTTTCAACGAATTGTTTGCAGTTTGTTTAAAGCCTTGGTTGATGTGGTGCTGTGTGAGTTGCATTGTACTATCTAACAGTGGTATCGGCACCAATTTTTTGATTTAGATGAAGACACCGTGCCCATAAGTAGAAATTTGTCATGAAGATCAAGTTCGTGAGCCACTTGTGGCACAATTTGGCATATTTTATTGTGTCGAGCATTACAGGCTATTTGTGTTATGGCTTGGCTCATTTGGTTGGCTTTGAGTAGCTATTAGAATTTGTGCTAAGCCTCGGTTGGTGCGATGGTGTGAGATTTATGTTCCACTACCTAGTACTGATCTCAAAGCGAAGGGTTTGTTTGCTACAAAAAAATCGTTCGTGGCCCCAACAGTGGACATTTGACAAAGTTCAAGTATGAAAGCTAGGGTGTGACAACAAAGCAACGGTCAGTTGTTGAAAAAGTATCTTCCCGGGGAACTAAAAGTTATGCTATTTGATAAATATGCATTTTTCATAAGTACTAAAGATGATGTCCCCTATAAGTGTTTGCACCCACCCATGTTCGTACCTATGCTTGTTTTTGCCTACACGCGTTCTACAGATGGCACGGTGTGGACACACTCCTTGATAGGTCTCCCAGAGCCTAACATCATAATCATTTAGTTCCACAGTCGAATATCAAAAGGATCTCCTTAATCCTTTCCCTGCTAAAACGTTTCATCACCAAGCAATACTTTGCACATAAACCCATCTTTGATAGATATTACAAGAGATAGAGGAGTGCCAAACCATCTAAGATGATAAACACCACCCATTACTATTGTAGTCCTCTGTTCATAATTGGCTGCCTACTCATGCATATTTTTTGCAGGCTCGATCTATCACTAAACGTAAATTGTGTTGAAACCACTATGCATTGCCTTCTTGATTGGTCTCAGGTTCAGTGCGTTGGGTTTACAGTGAAACCAACTTTGTCAACGGACTTCTTTTTCTGCAATGGAGCCAATTCTTTGGGTTGGGCAACAGTTGAAGTTAACTCAATTCACTCATTGTGTGCAGCAAAACTGTGTGTGTGTGCCCTTGATTGGGGAGATTTGATAGGTAAAAAATGAGCTTATTTTGGTGCTGTATATAGGTCAAATCAGGTTATTACTGTGCCCCTACTGATGCATCATGTTGATGGTATATTTTGAGAAGCAAGGTCACGGCAACATCTTCATGATAGTTCACTATAGCCAAGAAGCTCTATATCCAGATTCTAATAGTGGATATGGATGTGCCTGTTATTGTTACATTTTAAGGGAACAGTTGGCCTAATTTTTGAAATGAGCTCTTGGATAAGTTTATCTTCCTTAAGTTCGTTTTAAGTCAAAAGCTCTTTACCTAGATGTCTGTTTCGTTTAGCTTGTTATACAGTACAGAAGGTGTTTGAAAAGTTCTGACTCTTGCCATTTGCTCGTATTTCCTCTTATTAGCAGCCTGCTGATTCAACAGAGTTCAACAGTGTCTTCCTCTGTCAAGTGCACTGAGAGGAAAAACGAGGAGCTGATGTGTTGACTGGAGTTTATATTCTACAAAACACAGATTTTGTACTATACCAGATTGTCCTCAGTTTCTAGCTTTAGCATTGTTGTATTATCTACTGCTGTGCTGGCTCTATATCTGCATATCTTATCCTGTTCTTGGAAAATGCACTTTGGAATATGAGGAATGAAATATAGCTAAGAAGTATTGTGTATATTAAACACATTCACATCGTTGTTATCTGCAATGCAAAAATATTGGTTTTTTTTTGTGATTTTAATCAATAACCTCCGGGTCAAAATGGAACAACATCCTTATCCTATAGATTTCTGACAAAAAAACTGAGATTCAAAGACAAACTAGTATCACTAACCTACATTTCAACAGTGAATACCATAGTTACTCTCGAGATTTTTAAGCCATGATCTCATTAATTTTGGCGTAATTTGATTATATTAGAATGTTGATAATTTATGTTGTCATCGCCACCTTTTCATGCAGAGGATTGATGTCATTGTCATGGTGGTCGACTTCATAATTGAATCCTGACTATAATGGGTGACCTGCAGCATAACTAGAACAAGACGCATTACATTTCAGAGCAAGAGTTTTTTAAGCAGGCAAGTGATCCCTCAGAGTGGTTTCTGGCACAATTAACATACGTTTTCCAATTAACCCGTGTCAGACAATTATTAACCCAGAGAATAGTATAGGAAAAACCCAATTATAACTTTCAGTTTTTCCCAAACCCAAATCCAAACCAAATCAAAGCGGTTAAATCTAGTCAATTCATGTCGTGTCGGGTTTTGAATTGCCAAAGAGCTTTCATATCATCCTTGTCCACGGTTAAGACGGGAATAAATGGGTGTCATTGTGAAAACTCACTTGATTGACAGGAGGGATTGCTGCTGTGGCTAGGGAAAGAAATTGCTTACTCCAATGGCCTTCGCGTGTGACATTCTTTCATGGCTTCCCACACAGACTTGTGGTCAATCCGAAGGAAATCGTCCTTTCCAACATGACCTCATATGTCCCCGGTTTTGAGCTCAGACGCCAGTGTAGGAGATAGAGATCAATGTACTCCAACTACAAGTTATTGAAGGACAACAATTTGATACAATAAGAACTAATTTCGGTCAAAATAAACTCAGCATTTGATACCTCGAGAGGATTTCGTTACCTGTAAAGTCATCTGAAGTGCAGGGACAATGCGTTCAACAGTACTATCACTGCGCCATAGCTTGGAGGTGATGAAGAGCTCATTCAGGGAATTAATTATGCCAGAACAAAGCGCTTCGGATATAGCTTTACCGAGAGGCTGTTCTCCGTCTTAAGCGGACAAGCAATGTCGAAGTGCCTGTAGCCGAGCACGAATGCATTTAGTACAGCGGCTTTAATGACTACCGCTGCCACAGCAGTATTAGGCCTCCTTCCTATGCCTAAGAGAGGCGTGCATCCGCCATCATCACCCAGCTGAGCTTCAAGAATCTCCTATGAAGTTGTCCAGCAACGTTTTGTTGGGGTGTGTCAATCTTATGTGAGGTTTTGACCATTTGTTTATAGATGTTTTGGAGTT
>JAOVVI020007061.1:4714-15135 GCA_028571085.2 Nepenthes alata | reverse complement strand
CAATTCGAATGGTGTTGCCACCTGTAATGATCACCCTAAGGTAGTAGACTTCTTAATTGGCTTTAAATCTTGCCCTCGAGGCCACCTCTTAGTATTTATCCTAGTATTACAGGTACATGTCCATAGGTAGAATGTAGCTCAAGAAATGGTTTATCTGCTTTAAGAGGGAAAAGTATCTTTGCTTATCGTTCGCTAACGATGCCATTGATGGGGTTTTGCGGTCTTAATCCTATTTATGGGGAACACCATTGTTTTCTTTTTGTTGCCAAGATTAATACCATCTGTTGTATTGAAACTCGATTCAAGTGTTTCAGATAACTGCTTACATTTTACATTTAACCCCATATATGCTTGGCAGCTCCTAGGCTTGCTAGGGACTTGCAAGGGTATTACATCAAATGCTGTAGCTTCCCAGTGCTTGGTAAAGTTATATGAAGGTGGAGAAATCACAATGGTGAACAAGAGCGAGCCACAGCAATGGTCAAAGTTCTCAGCCTTCTTCACAAGTGACATTGATCAAACACAAGCATGTAATGTTGTTAATTTTCTACCATCCGTAGAAGATTCTCCGCTTCAGGTTAGTGAATAGCATATGGATTTCTTGATATTCATCTGTTCCTTGTATATAAGATGCTTGTTTATTATGGGGGAAACCTCAAGATTCCGTTTCTATTTTGTGTTGGCTGCAGCTCTTCATTCTGGATGAATGAGGCTGGAGATTGATGTATCCTGTTATGGTTCCTGTAATTATTTTCATATTCCTATCTTCCCCAGGTCCACAGAAAAGATGATGATTTCAAGCTGAAATTCACTCAGTCATGCGTGCACACAAATAGAGGATCTTACTTGCAACAGATTTGTGCTGAGATTAAATATGCATTCCATCTCAGCATAGACACACTAAAGATTCCCTTGGCATTCTTATACCACAATTACCTAGTGCTTATATGTATAAACATGCCGACAACTGCTTATTTAACTCCTCTTTTTTCTTGAATTCTAGCGTGCAGAGTGGATCAAGTATGTGGGCGTTTTTGCAAACCTGGAAGTTAGAGCTAATCAAGTTTATGATGCTGTGAGTTCTTTTTGGTGTTTTGCAAATTCCATTCTTAGTACTTAGAGCCACTAGTTTTGACATATTTTGCAGATTTGAATTGGCTGTAGGCTTAGAGAAAGAGAATAATCTTACAATTCAATGAGGAATCCCTATAGGTCAAATAAACGCTATTTAAGCAATACTGATTTATTTCATACTTATTTTTCAGAATAATTATTGATGAATCAGTCCATAATCTCACTTTGTAAGTGATTTGATCCATAGTAATAGATTTGTTTTGCAGGTCAAAGAGAATTATATGTGCTTGGCTAGAGTTGTGGCAAGCAAGATCTCGTCCTTCAAACCCATTGTTGCATGGATGGATTTTGATAATGTAAGTGGTCATGCAAGTATTCTAAAATAATTTTGCATATAACCCGATAATATTGCTGCATCTCATCCATGCAGGAAGACCTCAGTGTTTGGTTTTCTGTTTAATTATGATTGGTTTGACTCGTGCTGTCCATTGTTCATTAGAAAACAATTTTGGAATTTTACTCAATATCTTCCTGAACCTACATCTCATCCACTCATGGCTTTTGCTGTCACATATCTAGTGGTTAAAGTATTGTTATTAGCCTATTATTAGTCTGCAGCATCAGTCTTCTTTGGGTATAAGTGTATCATGTCTACGTATGGATACTTCTCTGATGCAGATGTGTGTCACTTCTATTTTTTCATGTATCACACTGTTAGTAACTGAACTCTTCTGCTTGCTGCTGGTACAAATTTAAAGATTACCTCTTTCAGGTGTACAATTGATAATCATTATCAAACAGAAATCTTTAGTTTTTTTTTTCTTTTGGTAAGTAAACCAGAATGCAAAATAATTCTTAATCTTTATCTAAGTGAACTTTGTTCATGGTGTAGTTGAGGGACCTATAGATGGATGCCTAGTGGAATTCTTACTCTAAACGTTGCTGCAGGGTGTGTGGTCTTTCACAAAAGAAGCTTACAAATTAAAGGTACCATACCATATTCTTTTCTCAAATTAGTAGCAGCGACAAGAGGGAAAATATGTAATATAACATCTGATCTATGGTGACATGGTCCTAATATGGAATAAAATGTAGTACTGCATTTAACACAAAACACTCCTGGATTTGATATTGGATCTGTTCCACTGTGGTTCACTCAGTATCGGTGCTTTTATTTGTGTTTTTTAATGTACTGCCGAGTTAGTTTACTCAGTGTAATCTTTATTTTAATTTATTTATATGTTAGTGAAAAAACCGGGATTTTGTTGGAAATTACTCCCATGAAGAAGTTCCCATCAATAAGGTTGACCGGATGGACGGTCAACTTCATTGACCGGTTAGACGGTCAACAGCCGACCAATGTAGTTGACCGGATGGATGTTTAAGTTGACCGGTTTGGCTGAGGGTTCTCAGAACAACAATAAGAACGGTCAACAGAATGTTGACCGGTCTGAATGGGAGAACGGTCAATAAGGTTGACCAGCTTGTTATGACAACACAAAAGACCTGTTACGTCTGAAAGGGGTTGGTTGACCTGCCTGTTTAGGTAACCTTGAAAACTCAAGACAACAGATCTGTCTGCTGCTGCAGTGCGCCACCTGCTGCTGTACAGGGTAACCATTTGCATGCTTCTTGGGAACCGTGCACCAACCATGGAGCAAGGCGTGGTAGTCCTGCTGCTGTCAAATCTTATGTATATTCTTATATATGTGTGTGTATATGTAAGGAAAAGTATAAAAGAGAGAGTTGTACAATAGAGCAGAGTGTGAGTGTGTGAGAGTAAGAAAGAAAAACAAAGGAGAGGAAGGAGGCCCAATTGTGTGTATTTTCGCCTCCTCTTTTGTAATTTTTATCTCATACATAGTTCAATTTTATGGACTTAACGTCCTGTGGTTTTTTCATTGATTTAGAAATGTTTTCCACGTAAATATATGTTGTCATTATCCTTACTTCCATTCCTTCTCTTCGATTCCTTTGTGCATGTGTCGGTCGTCCGCCTCATTTTCGGCCAACAAGTGGTATCAGAGAGTAAAGTTGAGAACTTTGTTCTAATGGTGTCGACATCATCAATGAATCTGCCGTTCAGCGTTGAGCAGTTCAACGGGCAGGGTAACTTCATTCTCTGGCAAGAAAGGGTGAAAAGCGTTCTCACCAGAGAAGGGACAATAAAGGCGCTAAAGAAGAAGGATGAGAAGTCTGCAAACTTGACCGATGATGAATGGCAAGACAAAAGAGATCTTGCAAATTGCACCATCAAACTCTGTCTGGCGGACAACATTCACCAGGAAGTGCTTGGCTTAACTGACCCGACGGAGGTTTGGAAAAAGTTGGAAAGCCGGTATAAATCCAAATCTTTAACAACCAGACTACACATTAAGAAGCAATTTTATGGCTTACGGTTGTCGCAAGGAGGAAGTTTCGAGAAGCAGTTGGACGAGTTGAATCGGATATTGACGCAGATGTCCGCCCTTGACGAAGAAATCAAGGAGGAGGACAAGGCGTTGGTCCTGTTGGCTTCTCTGCCGGCCTCCTATGATCATATTGTCACGACCTTATTGTTTGGAAAGGATACACTAAGGTTGGACGAAGTTATTGCTTCCCTACTCATGAATGAGTTAAAGAAGTCACAAGGGACCTCGACGTCTGAGGTACTTATGACTGAATCGAGGGGAATAAGCAGAGGTTGTGGTCAAAAGTAAGGAGAAAAAGCTCGCAGCAAGTCAATGTCAATGTATCAAAACCTTGAGTGCCACCACTGTGGCTAGGAGGGCCACATTAAGAAGTATTGCTTCAAATGGAAGCGGAAAATGCGGAAGGAGAAAAAGCTGACAGAGGACGGGCAGAGGAAAAGTCTTTCGTCTCAATAGTCACAGCATGTGGTCTCCTACTGACAAGTGAATGGGATGTGGCAAATGTGACGGACGAGGAGTCCAGCTGGGTAATCGACTCCGGTGCCACCTTACACGTCACGTCCAGAAGGTAACTATTCACATCCTACACTCCAGGAGACTTTGGAGTAATAAATATGGAGAATGAAGGAACATCTTCAGTCGTAGGCAGGGGAGATGTCGTCTTGGTCACAAACAATGGGACAAAGCTAATGTTGAACGGCGTGCGTCATGTCCCTGACATTCGACTGAATGTCATCTCAGCCGGTCGGTTGGATGATGAAGGTTACTGCAATACCTTCTGTGAAGGCGAATGGAAGCTGACAAGATGGTCTCTTGTTGTAGCAAGAGGGAAGAAGGCCTCCGGCCTATACGTGATGAAGGCTTGTGCAGTAGCCGGAGACGTGAACGTCACAATCTGCACTGGGACAATGGATTTGTGGCACAGAAGGCTAGGCCATATGAGTAATCGAGGGCTGTCTTATTTGGCCAGGAAAGGCCTAATCACTGGAGCAAAGGAGGAAGAACCAAAGATGTGTCCTTAGCTTGGCCGACAAGTGGAGGAGAGTCTCATTTCATGGAGACTTGTTTGCTCCAAAGGCGGAGCTCCTAGAACTTGTTCACACAGATGTGTGTGGACCATTCAGAGAAAGATCATTTGGTGGAGCCCAATACTTTGTTTCTTTCAGTAACGACTATTCTAGAAGGCTGTGGGTCTACTCACTGAAGACCAAGGATCAGGTTCTTGGTACCTTTGAGCAGTTCCATGCTCTCGTGGAACGTCAGACGGGAAAGAAGCTAAAGACCGTCCAAAATGACAACGGCGGTGAATACTTGGGACATTTTGATGCCTACTGCCGATCACATGGTATCAGGCACCAAAAGATACCGCCAAAGACACCGTAGTTGAATGGAGTGGCAGAACGAATGAATCGTACGCTTTTGTAGAGAGTACGTTACATGCTCTCAAAGCAAAACTTCATGCATTGTTCTGGGCAGAAGCACTCCGGACGGCGGCCTACGTTATAAATAGGTCGCCCAGTAAACCTCTGATGGGTGAAGTGTTGGAGAAGATATGGACGGGTAAAGAGCCGTCCTATGATCACTTGCTAGTGTTTGGGTGCAAAGCATTCGTATATGTCCCAAGAGACGAAAGAACAAAGCTGGAACCAAAGACGACGCAGTGCTTCTTTCTGGGCTACGGGGAAGATGAACTGGGCTACCGATTCTATGATCCAGCTACCAGAAGGCTCGTTCGGTCAATAGACGTAACTTTTGTTGAAAATGAGACAATCGAAGACATTAGCAGGAAGGCCAAGTGCGATGATAAGCAAACGAACCAAGTAAGCGTTGAAGTTGTCCGTCCGGCATCATTGGAAGGAGAGGATCATGGTCAAGAGATGATTGAGGATAATGAAGAGGAGGTTATCGCTCCGTATGACACCATTGGTGGAGTCATTCCTCAACCGGTAGGGAATGTCTCTGTTAGACGGTCCTCACGCAACAGACGGTCGTCCGTCCGTCTGTCACCAAATGAATATGTCATGCTTACTGTTGCTGGAGAGCCTGAGGACTATGAAGAGGCGATGAAGGACGACAGCAAAAATGATTAGCTAGAAGCCATAAAAGAGGAAATGAGTTCTCTTCATAAGAATCACACCTTCGACTTGGTTAAACTTCCTTAGGGGAAGAAGGCTCTCAAGAACAAATGGGTATTTCGTTTGAAGTCGGACGATAATACAAAGAAGCCAAAGTACAAGACACGGTTGGTAGTGAAGGTTTTCAGTTAATAAAAGATGGTTTATTTTGATGAGATCTTTGCCCCAGTTGTGAAAATGTCCTCCGTCCGGATTGTACTGGGCCTGGCTGCTGCCCATGACCTTGAGGTGAAACAGATGGATGTCTGGACTGTATTCCTCCATGGAGAGCTTGAGGAGGAGATCTATACGGAACAATCGGAAGGGTTCAAAGTCAAGGGGAAGGAGAAACTTGTTAGTTATCTAAGGAAATGTTTATACGGATTCTGTACGGATTAAAGCAAACTCCTAGGCAGTGGTATAAGAAATTCGAATCAGTCATGACCAGTCAAGGGTACCGGCAGAAAACTCGTGATCACTGCGTATTTGTACAAAAGTTCTCGGATGATGACTTTGTTGTCCTTCTCCTATATGTGGACGATATCCTGATTGTTGGACGCAACAGTGACCGGATAAAGGAGCTGAAGGAGCAGCTTGGGCGGTCATTTGCCATGAAGGACCTTGGATCGGCTAAGCAGATTCTGGGAGTTGGAATTTTAGGTGATCGAAATGCAAGGAAATTGTGGATGTCTCAAGAGAACTACCTTGAGAAAGTGCTCCAACGATTCAACATGAATAGATCAAAGCCCGTAAACACACCG
This sequence comes from Nepenthes alata, assembly GCA_028571085.2. Taxonomy (NCBI): domain Eukaryota; kingdom Viridiplantae; phylum Streptophyta; class Magnoliopsida; order Caryophyllales; family Nepenthaceae; genus Nepenthes; species Nepenthes alata. The sequence continues at coordinate 8,775 of JAOVVI020007061.1, read as the reverse complement.
TTGGCGAACCACTACAGGCTGAGTACTCGTCAATGCCCGATCTCGGATGACGAGAAGAAATAATGAAAGGCGTTCCCTACTCATCAGCCGTGGGAAGCCCGATGTATGCCTTGGTGTGCACTAGACCGGACATAGCTCATGCCGTTGGGACAGTTAGCCGATTTCTGTCTAATCCGGGAAAGGAGCATTGGTCCGCGGTGAAGTGGATCATGAGATATATTCGGTGAACTTCCAAGTAGTGCCGGTGTCTGGGAAGTGAAAAGCCTTAGTTGATGGGTTATTCGGATACGGATATGGCCGGAGATGTTGACACACGTAAATCCACACTAGGCTACTTAATGAAATTTGCGGGAAGTGCAGTTTCTTGGCAGTCCAAGCTACAAAAGTGTGTAGCTCTATCCACAACTGAAGCCGAATATATCGCAGTAACAGAGGCCTGCAAGGAGATGTTGTGGATGAAGGAATTCGTTCAAGAGTTAGGCATTAAACAGGAGAGATATGTGGTACTTTGTGATAGCCAGAGTGCTATTCATATATATAAGAAATCTTCATTCCATTCCATATCAAAGCACATTGATATACGATATCATTGGGTGCGAGAGGTGTTGGAGGAAGGTCTACTGTCACTGGACAAGGTTTGTACGGAAGAGAACGGGGTAGACATGATGACGAAGATTCTACCGAAAGGGAAGAATGAGGCATGCTGCAAGATGGCTGGGCTAATAGAGTTAACTTTTTCACAGTCATGAGGAAAAGTTTGTTGGAAATCACTCCCGTGAAGAAGTTTTGGTCAACAAGGTTGACCGGTTGGACGGTCAACAGCCGACCAATATGGTTGATCGGCTGGAGGTTCAAGTTGACCAGTTTGGCTAAGGGTTTTCAGAACAACAATAATAACGATCAACAGGACGTTGACCGATCTGAATGGGATGACAGTCAACAAGATTGACCGGCTTGTTATGGCAACACAGAAGACCTGCTTCGTCTAAAAGGAGTTGGTTGACCTGCCTGTTTAGGTAACCTTGGAAACTCAAGACAGCAGATCTGTTTGCTACTGCTGTACAGGGTAACCATTTGCATGCTTCTTGGGAACCGTGCACGAACCATGGAGCAAGGTGTGGCAGTCCTGCTGCTGTCAAGTCTTATGTATATTCTTATATATGTGTATATGTGTAAGGAAAAGTATAAAAGAGAGAGTGGTACAGCAGAGTGTGAGTGTGTGAGAGTAAAAAAGAAAAACAAAGGAGAGGAAGGAGGCCCAACTGTGTGTGTATTTTCGCCTCCTGTTTTATAATTTTTATCTCATAAATAGTACAATTTTACGGATTTAACGTCCCGTGGATTTTTCCTTGATTTAGAAGGGTTTTCTACGTAAATATCGGTTGTCATGATCATTACTTCCATTCATTCTCTTCGATTCCTTTGTGCCGGTGTCGGTCGTCTACCCCATTTCCGGCCAATAGATTTAGACTCACCTCTTTTTAGCATGCACTTAAAGCAGGACAACTACAATCACAATAAGATAATTAAAAGTTTATGGAATGTAAATGGCATGATATTGTTGATGAAGGGAAACACGAATGACAAACCAGTTTGAGAGGAAAACCGGTTGGACAGTAGGTAAAGGTTCACTAGACTACCGTAGTCAACTTCCTTTAACACGTGATCTTTATTGAAGCGTTTACTCTCCAGAATAGCCCTCTAAGCCAAAGGTCCAGCCTCCTTTCAGACTTCTAGGATCTTCCTTCCATGACTCAAGATTTTAGCAGAAAATGCCGCCTCAATTCTATTTATGAGCTATACATCGGAACCTAGTATGATTGCAAGCCAAGTAATGTATTCAATATACTGTGAGATAGTATAAAATTTTTTGACGAACATATCATCCAATAGAAATATGAAATCTCTTAAAAGATTAGTGACTCTTCCCAAGGTAATTGTCTTAATGAGCCTTGAAGATCTCATCCACCCATGAGGAACTCTCTAAATCATTTGAATTCAATCAGGTGTTTTCCAACCTCAAATTCAAAAGTTGAGTTTTTCTGTAGGTAGAAACTTTCCAATTGAAGCAGTAACTTCCCATCCAAGGCACTTCAGCGTAGTAAGAAGTGGGCTGATTATAACTTCCCTGTCAAAGAGCTTCAACATAGACCATAGTGGAAAGTAGGATGAAACTGTCCTCTAATCTCTTGTAAAAGTGGGTTTCAACTCAAAAGAGTGGGTGAAGAAACTCGACTGCTCAAACGGTTACCTCACTGTTAGCTCACGGTCTTGTGAATATCGCTACTAGAAAAATTACAAATAAACTAGTCCCTCAATTGGCTCACGGTCCTTTTTCCGACATAATAATGTAAGAGACTCAATGCCTCTCTCCTACATTGCCATTTATCCGAATTCTCCTGAGAATTTGATACGACAATGATATGTATAATAATTGAATGACTTAAGAAAGTCCTTAATCTTCTTCACTTAACCTCCTTAATTTGTTTGGCATCTTTATTTTATTTATCATTTACAATGTCACACCAATTGTTGTTTCTATAAGTGCTTTTGCATTTATGAAATGAGTTTCTATGAGTGCCAATTGTTGTTTCTATTATGGTCCTTTTCCTGTCTGAAATAATGATATGTCCTGGATGGGTACAAGGAGCTACAAATGATGTAGAATCTGAAGTGATAAGGGGTTGGGGGAGAGTAAAGCCGAGACATTTTGCTCTCATTGTTATTGTAATCTTTTCATGTACAATCATTAAGAAGTAAGTTCAGGTGACACACTGAAATGGTACATGAAACGAAGATGCTGTGAAAAAAATATGCATATATATACTTATATATATATATATATATATATAAGTAAAAAAAGGCCCCAAAAGATTGAGATAAGCCCACACTAATTTTAATATCTTTCTCATTGTTGTTTCCTCATGTCAACCATGGTGCAGTTTGTAGAAGATGCTGGTGGAGAGAATGTGGATGATTCAATCAACAAAGTGACCTACAACATATCGATTCCTGAAGACTTGGATGAGCTCCATGCTATTTTATGCGTGAGTTGTGGACAGTCATTCCCGCATGAAATTCAATCCATAATAATGTCTATGATGATTTGGAGTATTTTGGTGAAACTGTTTTCTGTCCATTATCAAAAGCTGCGTATTTAGGATATATTTACTGCTTCTAATTGGATGTGCAATAATCCCAAATGATGCAATTGTTAATTTTATGCATCCCTTTAATGGCAGACTATGGAGGCAATACAAAGTAGGTTTTTTTTCTGGTTTAAATTTATTTTGTTTGATAATTCTTTCATCAATGTATTTTTCATAACCCTAACGGCACGTTTGGTTATTGGAATAGAATAAGGTGAGAATGGAATAGTTATTCTCAAGAAATAGAATAATATAAGAATATAGTTGAGAATTTTTATTTTTATATTTAGTTATTGAAATATAATAGGTTAAGAATTAGTATTCTAATATTTGGTATGTAGTAATAATATGAGAAATATGGTGAGAATTTATATTAATGATGTTTTTACCCTTATTTAAAAAAAAAAAAGATTCTAGAGGTTAGAAAGTATAAATAATGCCTACACGCCTCTATAACAATATCCTCGGCGATAATGATATCATATGCAATAATACTAATACTACTAATAATAATAATAATAATAATAATAATAATAATAATAATAATGATGATGATGATGATAATAACAACAACAACAACAATGGCAAGATGGAAATAAATTTTATAGCTTGTGGGAGTAACTATTCCCACCAACCAAGGAATAAAAAATACATTGGGAGTGTTTGGTTGGTCGGAATAGAATTTCTATTCCCATCTTATCCCCGGAGGAATAGTTTTTCCTCCATTTCATTACATTTCGATAAGGAATAACTATTCTCACCTTTTATAAGGTATTATTTATTCTCATGTGGTATGAAAAATTTATTCCCATAAGCTTTTTTAGATATTTCGACAATGCCCTTCTTATTTTCCTAATCAATCTTATGTATTTTACCAAATATGTATATATATTAAATATATATTAAATATAT